>JAUPMG010260158.1:0-20622 GCA_031762675.1 Pachysandra terminalis
TCATTCAAATAAAATATAGAATCAACAAAATAAACACATTATCAATGCTTAAATAGAATAACCACAATTATTATATAATTGTGGAGAAGAAGAGACCTGCCAAAGAAGAAGCTGGTGAGACTAAGAATAGGAAAAGACCCTTCACTCTCCCTCCACCTCTACCATGCACAATCAAAGAAGCTTTGGTAATCCTGAAACAGTGGATGAAAGATGGTTTCGTGAATTTACCAGCACCAAAATACCCAGTATCGGAAGAAGACAAGAAGAAGGATAATTTTTTTCAATATCATTCTCATATGGGCCATATGACGGAAGATTGTTATTCCTTGAGGAGGATGTTCCGCAATAAGAGCAGGAGTGGGGAATTAGAATTGTCGGGTTTGAAATCAGTGCACGACAATCCATTGCCGAACCACCAGAAGGCCGTTGTCAATGCCATTGTCCATAGGGATGCTATGGACGCCATAATGGAGCTCGATTAGAACCCACAGCCAGAAGTGATGAGTTTGGATGACAAAGACAAGGGATGCAGGTATCAACGTTGGGGAACCAATGCTAAGGTCAAAAAGTTCTATAATGATATGGGATTCAGAGTCCTAGCACGGAAGGAAATGACGAACGCTTTTGTCTCTGTCACTACTAAGCTTGGTGAGCAATGCTTTTCCGTGAGCACCAGACCTAAGTAGTTCTGCTAAGAGGTAGAGGGGGCCATCACGTTCTTTGATGAAGATATATTGGGGGACTGTCCTAGTCACAACCGACCCTTGTACTTACCTGCTACCATCAACAATGTGGAGATCAAGCGCGACTTGATCGATTCTACATCTTCAATCAACGTTCTACCCTACAAAACTTTGCAAGCGGCAGCTATCCCTTCTAAGAGAATGGTTAAACAGTCTATGGAGGTGATTTCGTTTAATAACGAGACGTGCAAAACGATGGGTCATATTACTATTGATCTGGCTGTAGGAGCTATTCGATCACCGTGAAGTTCCATGTTGTTGATGCGGATGTTTCCTATCACATATTGCTCGGAAAACCGTGGCTTCACCGTTATAAGGCTATCCCATATATGTACCATCAATGCTTGAAGGCTAGATGGCGTGACAAGAAAATCAAAGGGAATGCTACTGTTGATCCCTTCGACCGGAATGAGATCCATTATGCGGAGGCCATTTTCTTTAATGAACTCACGGCAGACGGTGAGACCCGAGTAGCTCCTGTCCAAGGAAAATATTTTCCCAAGTGGGAAGATTTGATCACAAGAAGAGAGAGAAGCGAATCCTCGCATAAGAAGAGGAACAAGGAAGATGTAGGTGAACGAGAAATGAAATGGGTAAGAGTGCAGCAAGAAGATGGGAGCTTCTTTTACCGCTTATGACAGTGTGAGGAGTCGATCGAGAAACAACCCACAACGACTCCAACACCTGATGTTATGACAGATGTCCCCTTGTGTTTATTCGTAAATGAAGTCTGGAGCAAGTTCGATGAAGCACTTGAGGCCTTGCAATATAGATCAAAATCTGTAGTCGAAGAGATGGAAGAAGTCGACCTCGCTGACATGGGGGGAATTTCCAAGAACATTCTTATTAGCAAGAGACTAAGTTCAGATGAGAGGACTAATCTGCTAAAACTCCTATGTGAATATTGAGATGTCTTTCCTTGGAATACTTGGAGATGCCGGGGTTGGATCCCAACATGAGGGTACATAAGTTGAATGTTGATCCTAATGCCAAGCCAGTCAAGCAAGCTCCTCGGGTTTTTAGGCCTGATGTAGAATTGAAGATTAAAAAAGAAGTATTGAAATTGTTAGCCGCAGGATTTATAAAGGCTATACAGCAACCAACATGGTTAGCCGATATCTTGCCCGTCAAGAAGAAGAACGGTCAGATACGCTGTTGCGTGGATTTTTGAGACTTGAACAAGGCATGCCCACCAAAGGATGATGGTTTTTTGCCAAACATGGATGTCCTGATTGACTCGACAGAGGGAAATAGAATGTTCTCGCTAATGGATGGGTATAGCGGCTACAACCAGATAATGATGGGGGCTAAGGATGCAAAGAAAATGGCATTTCAAACGCCCATAGGTAATTTTCATTTCACAGTCTTGCCTTTCGGTCTTAAAAATGCAGGTGCTACGTACCATAGGGCTTTGACTGCCATATTTCATGACATGATGCATAGAGAAGTGGAAGACTACGTAGACGACTTGATGGTGAAATCGAAAGAACGAACTCATCATTCGTACGTTCTTCGGAGATTGTTTGGAAGGTGCCGTCGGTACCAACTGAAGATGAATCCGATGAAGTGTGCTTCCGATGTCTCGTCGGAAAAATTTCTTAGATTCCTAGTTCACAGTGGTGGGATAAATATTGACCGAGCAAATGCGGAAGCAATACAGCAAATGATTCCTCCAAGGAATTAGAAACAATTGAAGAGTTCCTTGGGGAAAGTATCTAATTTGTGAAGATTCATTCCAGGATTGGCAAGAAAGATACATTCGATGACACCGTTGTTGAAGAAGAAAGTGAAATTTGTGTGGACGCAGGAATGCAATGAAGCTTTTGATAAATTGAGGCAAGACATGGCCCCTTCTTTCATCATGTCAGCACCGACGGAAAGCAAACCCAGGAAATTATATCTTGCGGCATCGGAACACGCGGTTGGCAGTTTACTAGCTCAAGTAGACAAAATGGGAATGGAAAGACTAGTATATTACACCAGTCACACTTTGAGGGGCTCCGAACTCAGGTATACTATGGCCGAAAAGAATTGTTTGGCACTAGTGCATGCGTCACAAAAATTCTGTCATTATCTACTAGCCCATGAAGTCGAATTGATGACTAAGTCGAATTCCATTCGATTCATGTTATCTTCCTCGGTCCTTTCTGGGAGGATCGCAAAGTGGATGTTATTACTGTCAAAATATGATCTGACGTGTACTACGCCCACCAAGATAAGGAGCCAAGCCGTCGCTGACTTGATGGCTGCCTTTGCTGGTGATTCCCAGGTCTTGGAAGGTGATCTTGGGGATGTGTTTGAGGTGGCGTCTGTCATTGATCAAGAGTCATGGGGTTCTTCAATTTGAAAAATCTATTATGAAAGGAGAAGGTGGCATAGGCGTTGTGATACTATCGCCAGACGGTGACGCCACCATCGCGGCCTATAAATTACAGTTCCCTTGTTCCAACAATTCAGCCGAGTATGAAGTTTGTTCTTGGGACTATTACTCGCAAAGCAAATGGGAATAACAAATCTATTGGTAAAAGGAGATTCCAACCTGGTGATCAAGCATTTGCAGGGGGAATTTGCGGTCAAGGATACGGTAATGGCACAATATCGGACCATAACGCAAAGGTTGCTACCCAGCTTCGACGCAGTCAAGTTCGGGTACTCTCCTCAGACGACCAATAAGCACGCAGATGCTTTGGATACATTGGGTGCTCGTCTTTAGTTCGATGAAGCCTCGAGTCACATCGAGGTTATCAAGAAGACAGAACCAGTCATCATTAGTGAAAAGATCCATGTTGAAGAAGAAGATTGGAGAACCCAAGTTCTCAAGGATTTGCAAAATCCTCGCACATCAACCATCTCAATGAAGGAGTTGAGAAACTTTGTGAACCTAAAGGGAGAACTATATCATACAGCTACCACTGGAGTTCTTAGCAGATACCTAGGTCCTGAAGAAGAAATGTAACGGCTACATTCGATGCATAAGCAACAGTGTTTCCAAAAAGATGCCGAAGCCTTGCACAGGAGACTCCAGCAGCCGGCTAGTACTGGCCTACAATGATGAATGAGGCTAATGAGTTACAGCAAAGTTTCCCTAGGTGTAATGGCGAGCATAACAGAGACTATTGCATGGTTGCAATGGTGGTCGATGAAGACTGGAGGCGGCCTTACGTCGAGTAACTATCTTTAGGCAAGATCCATGATAATGCGGATGAGGCAGCCATGCTAAAAAGATGTTCCAGAAGATTCTTCGTAGTGGAGGACTGCCTCTATCGTTAGAGTTGGGCTTAGAGACCCCTCAAGTGTCTAACATAGAAAGATTTTGAAGATGTGATACGAGAAATGCACTCAGGTGAGTGTGGCGCTCACAAAGGCTATCATCGCCTGTTAGATCAATTGTTGCAAACAGGATACTATTGGCATACCATGCAAAGAGACACTCATGAATATGTGAGACATTGATACCAATGTCAGGTGTTTGGTAAAAAACTCCATGCTCCCCATGTTGAACTGCAGCATATATGTACTCCATGGTCCTTCCATTCAAGGGGTTTAGAATTGATTGGACCGATCATCCCTAACTCAGGCAGTCACATATGGATACTCAATGCAATAGAATTTTACACCAAGTGGGTGGAGACAATTCCTATAAGACGCGCAACGGGAGCTGCAATCAGTAACTTCGTTCGAGATCACATCATTTGTAGATTCGTGATTCCTCATAGGATATTTCAGAAAATGGAACTCCATTCATCAACAAAGATGTCCGATTGCTGACAGAGCATTATGGAATCAAGCATGTTAGGTCAACTCCTTACTACCCAAAAGGTAGCGGACAAGCAGAAGCCACTAACAAAACCTTGGTGAGAGTCCTTAGTTGTATGATACACGACCAAGGGGGGAAGTGGCACGAAAAGATGACTACGGCTTTGTGGGCGTATCGCATTATGAAAAGATCTTCGACACAAGAATCTCCTTTCGTCCTGGTCTACAGCAGTGATGCTATTTTGCCAGTAGAAATTAATGTACCTTCCACTCGAATAGCCTTAGCAGTAGCCCAAGTGGGCGACGACATTGATGAGATCGGCGGATGAGTTAAAGAGTTGGACTTGATTGATGATAGAAGAAGTAACGAAGAGGATAAGGCTATCGTATATTGGGCTCATCTCTCATGAGCATACAACAAAATGGTCCGCAGTCGTGACTTAAAAGAAGGGGATAAAGAATTGAAGGCGGCTATGCATGTGCGCGTTAATTTATCCGCATCCAAATTCATACGTCATACGCGAAGTCGCTACGAGTGGCTATTACCTCCCAAGTCAAATTGATGGAATGCCTCTGAACGATCCTATCAATGCCAAATGGATCAAGTTGTATCACGGAGATCATTCGGATCAAGAATGAATTTTTTGTATCCATTTCTATACATCTTGTAGTGAGTAATGATGAGTTATATGATAATTACGTTTACTATTGAATGTAAATATTAATTATCATGAGAAAAGAAAATAGATCATTTCCATTCATAATGCAAAGCTATGCGTCTACATTGAAACTAAAAGATTTCGAAAAAAAAAACAAACACTGGCATAATAAATATTCCTTGTTGATACGCAACAATCCTATCCTAACTTAAAGGGAACGTGGACACAACTTTGATCAAGGACGAGAAAGCAATGCACGTATCTCTAAACGTCATTTTCCTCGTTGTCATCGGCGGGATTCGAAGGCATTTCACCAAAATACGATATCATCTGGGCTTTGAATGCATTCAAGCCACAAATACGATCGAAGAAGATTCTACGATGATCGGCGACATCTTCCCTGACTCCTATCAGACTGTAAGGGTCGGCTTCCCGAATGATGGCACGCGACTCTCCCCTAAGTTGACCACGGTGAACATCATTTGGCATACCCTCCATCTGGTATTCCAACACCCACGCCCAAGTCTCTAAGGATGACGCGGCTTGGTAGGAGGGATCTATCCTAATGGCAAGAAATATGTTATCACAGCTCCCCTGCTCTAGCTTCACTTTTTCCATCTCCTCATAATAGCCTCACGCTTGATAAAACAACGCGCCCTTTAGGAATTGAAAGCAAAAGTGTACATCGAGAGAAAAGCGACGGAGTCGACGGAACAAACTTTTATAATATGACTTTTTTCTTTCAAGAGACAGTGATGTTATTTCTTCTACCAGGACAAAATAGTCCACCCACATTACCCTGTGGAAGGATATGTGATCAGTCATCCAAAAAGCTTCGAAGAATGTTGGATATGCACCAAACAAAGTTTCTCTTGCTTCACGAGGGATTGGGATAGTATGGGGCCAATGCACTTCAAGGCGCCCATTATTGAGTGCTCCCTCATCCCTCAGCTCACGAAGACATACGAGGACTTGCCTACAATACTCCATGGGAGGACGAGCACGAATTTTATGTGAATCGCATAAATCCCTGTCATGTGCCATTGGTCTTATGCGGCGTAACCTGGACTTCTCTCTTTTATATACTTGGAGGAGAGGAAAGACATCCCGGGCAAGGTAAGTTCCCTTAAGCTCCCCCTTTGACCCTTATATAGATGTCGAAATCTTCTCATTCAACGTACCATTTAATTATGATGATCTTTTTTTTTGCAAAAACATTGTTAATGCAAAAAAAGATAAATATATTAATGCTTGATAAGGTGATAACAAAATGTTGCTCCCATTACTGCTTCAAAGAAAAAGTTTCAATGATAACAAAGAAAGGGTTTCATCATGGGTCTTCTCCAAGAGACTTGCTAAGAGAGTGCCGCACATCAACCTGCTACGTTCAAGCCAAGAATGTGTGAAGGAGAGCCTCTCGGTGTCACCTACCATCCTCACACTATTTGTGGCTAGCTGCTTCTTTTCCTCAAAAAATTGAGTCCTCGGTGCTTCTATCATGGACTTGCGACTGGCAATGCAAAACTCCAAATCCTTGCAGGAGATCGAAGGGGTTTTCAGTTCCCTAGACTCCTTATGCATATCATGCAGGTGGGCGACTAGCCAGTCTAACTTCATCCCCAAAGCACTAGGATCCTCCAACTCCTTATGCATATCATGCAGGTCCTCCAAAGAAAGTGCAAGTAATGGTGTTGCTTGAAGACACCAAACTATGGAACATACTGTGGTATAAAATAAGTTTCGAGTTTGACATGAAGAAACAGTCATACCTGCTCCTGGATCACCGTGGCCATTGATAATCTTCCGAAGAATGGAGCCATAAGCAACCAGAATGATTATGCTGTCTACCAACATGAAACAAGGGTCTGGCTTAACAGGGAGGAGGACCGGGCTACCATGAGCATTTGCACCGCATACGCCCTACAACTCATCTCCCAAGAAGTCATCAGAATGGTTGTTCCTAAGCGGCATGGGATAGCTTCCTCTTTGATTCGGGGTAGACTGGTCTCCTCCTTGATCTGTTGGAGAATAGGGTGGCGAAATGGCAACGTCTTCATCTCCCAATGAAGAGACGTCAAAGACCGGAACACCTAAATCTTTTTCCATGCTAGCTGAAGCCGTCGAAGTCATGGATAACTCCCTCCTTTGCTTGACATAGGGAGGTACCAAGGCAATGTTGGAATCGTCCCCTCTTCCTTATCTTATTTTTCTTTTCACTTCTCTCAATAGAGACTTCTGAAGTAATAGGAGCAGTAGGCACTTTGGGAGGAAGCGCAACTGACCTTGATGCCGCACATCCCGCTGTGCTAGCCGACACCTCAGGAGTCGTCTCCTTCTCGAATGAGAGGCCATCTGTAGTGTCACCCACACTGGGAGTAGGAGGACACTCGTGCCTGCTAATCTTACCAGGAGAAGAAAAAAAATGTTTGCAAAAAAAAAAAAAAAAAAAAGAGATGATGCGACAGTGGTAACGATGATACAATGCAAGCATGCGTAAGACTTGAAAAACAATATATGAACCATTACCTTCCTCGATCGACAACAAATGATGAGAAGCGTTGGGCGAAACCATAGCGGTAGTAGAGAGATAGCAAAGAAACGATCCCCACCAGGCACTAGACTAGCTCACCCAAGATTTCACTCTTAATCCTCTTCCTCACTATCCTTGCCAATGGTTCCTCTCGCTTGACTTTCCTCATCGGCAACGACGTCTTCTGTAATGATCCAAATCCACTAAGAGAATACCGACATTTAATGATTTAATTTTCTCCAGATTTTAAGGGTATTTTTAGCACTTATTTAATATATGTAGTATTATTAGTAATCATAATGTGACTTATATGAATTACTATTTAGTAGTTCTGGTTTTTTTGATATTATTATGAGTATGGGGTTTTGATTGTTATGAAATCAAAACAAAATATAGACTTGACATTTTGAACGCACGTCTTATAGGGAACTTGTGTTTGTTTTGAATGCTTAGATTTGAGATTTGGATGAGTTTATAACAGAGAATCTAGGATTTCATTGTCTCCTATTGCTATGGAATTTTCGATCTGAACTTCTATGAGAGGCTGGAAAGAAGAAGAGAGGAAGAAGATGACTACCGTGTGGAGGATTTCGACGCCGAGACGAGTGAACGAGTAAGTGATTGCAGCTCGTATTCGCTAGACGAAGAGTGTTCCTAAGAGTGCTAAGAGTAGGGATGATCATAGTTTCTGATTGAAATCGATGCCTTGTTTTTGAATATATTTAATAAATGATTTTTTGATTTATTGAATGATTAAATCCTTGTTTGAATGTGTTTTGTGTAGTCCAATGTGTTTTAAAGAAGTTTCCAGAGGTTTAAACATGTTTACAAGTGTTTTGGAGTGTATTAGAATGCCTTGATTTGAATTTCAAAACCCACAAAAAAACCCAAATTCGCATAGATCGGCAGGCTTCGGTCCACCGACACCTCTACAGACAGAGAGTAGTTTATAAGAACAATTCGCTATTCGGCAAGCTTCGGTGCACCGACGCCTCTGCCGACGACCACCAAATTTCACAGAGAGATTCGGTCCACCGGCCAGTCCACCGACAGAGACTATTTCCTAGACTAATTTGGCTCTTCGGTAGGGTTCGGTCCACCGATGCCTCTCTCGTACACCGTATAGATTGCACAGTAAGTGATGATTTCATTTGGATGACTTGGATGGATGGTGTAGGGCTTCGGCCATTATTGTTGTTGATTTTCGGGAGGAAGACTTGACCATGGTGTGTCAATCTTGGAGTTCTGATGTGTTGGTTGCCATCATTCCATCTTGTTGATCCTTGTTGTTGTTGATTTTCGAGAGCAAGACTTGACCATGGTGTGTCAATCTTGGAGTTCCAATGTGTTGGTTGCCATCATTCCATCTTGTTGATCCTTATTATTGTAGACTTGTGGTAATCTGATGTTTGTGTACTGTTATGATAACGTTGGAAGCTAGTGAATGTGTACAATCAAATTATCCGTGTGTATGGGAATGCGGATAGTTTCTGTTTTAGGCCTTCACATGATATCCACCTAATGCATTACATACTAGGTTGATGTCAAGTGGTAAGTAGACTTGGAGGTGGAAATCTACGGAGAAACAACTACGATACCTCCGAACTAGGTTGACTACGTACCAAGTGGGTTGAAAGGGTCCACAAAAACTAGGGTAGGATGCTTGCAAGCGCCTATACAGGTTCGCTACCCCTCGAGTATTGTTCACTTGAAAATTAGTCATACTGTATGGTAGGCTTCGTGCCATGGGCTAGGGCCCATAAGGGAGAAGGGATTCCGGTAATTCCTTTGATGCGTCCGAAAGAGGCCTTGTCATTGGAAGAGTGTTATAAGGTGTGCTTACCATGAAACATAAATCTTAGTTTATCTCATCTTGTATCCCTATCATTGTTTGTGCAGGTTGTTCATTGCATTCATTCTAGCTCGTGTGTATGTTTTCATGTTATCTTATATCATCTAATAAACTATTCATCTTGCATCTCCTTTTGTTGGTTTACAATCGGATTATTATGGTACTAACCTTTGTGCTTCATTCCATGAGAGGACGGGTGAACATTCCTTTGCTTCCTCTGAGCAATCGTAGGCTCACGCAACGTTTTATGTTGTAGGATGGGAAGAGGAAGGTCCGCTCTAGTCGGAGTTGCTGTGTGGATTGTTTTTGCTGCTTTACCTGCTTGCTTGCTTTCCTTTCAGTTTTTTGCCCTTGACTTCGGATGGAGTTAGACTATTTAGTTTGATTTATGTTGTTGACGAATTTTAAGGATCCTTTGGACGTAGTGGTAAGTTGGATTTGAATTTATTTTTTTTATGCCTTGCTAAGGCCAAGTACTGTTTTATTTATACTTTTGATTTTATGTAGTTGTTAGCTTTCGCATTCTGATCTATTAAATGAAAGTACTTCATTACTTTTATTGCGTTTTGTTGTGGTAGCAATCCGCGGTCCAGTAGTGGATCCCGAAGGTCTCACCTTGAGATCCGTGCAATTCCATATTTGGGATTCATGCTACGGATTTGGGTTGTGTCAGATTGGTATCAGAGCATAAGGTTTGCTTAGAATACGGATGATTTTGGTTAGAGAATATTATTGCTAGGTGTCACATAGAAACCAAAGATTAGGTGGAGAAACATAGAAACCACTATAGGATTGTATGTTGCGTGCTATTGATTGCTTTAGTGACTATTATGTGTATACTTATACCTACTAGGAGGTATACCTTAAATGGTTGTTCGGGTGTTTAGATCGCAGGAAGGAGAAGGAACGCATCCGTTCGTGAGAATTCTGCTGCTAGGACTGAGGCTGACGCAGACCCTCAGATGGTGAACGTATTTCAGATCTTAGGCGACTTGGCTATGTATCAACGCGATCAGATGGAGCGTCAAGCAGTGCTGGGTGAGATGAGAGTGCAGAGTACTGCTATGACTTGGCTCGAGAAGTTCAAGAAGCTGACACCACCAACGTACGTAGGACGAGGAGAACCTCACTATGCAGAGGATTGGATCCTTGATATAGAGAGGATTTTTAGGATGATGGAGTGCCCAGAGCAGCAGTGCGCATCCCTGGCGACTTTCCTACTGAAAGGGGAAGCTCTTCACTGGTGGGAGATGATCAAGAGGAGCTTGACATCCGAGATGACTTGGGAGTAGTTTCATCTTCAGTTCTTGGAGAATTACCTACCGAGCAGCTACAAGAGGAAGATGGCTTCCGAATTTATGCATCTGGAGCATGGCAGTCTTAGTGTGGCCCAATTTGAAGACTAGTTCATGATGTAGTTCCGTTATGCACCTCACATGGTTTCTAACATGGTCGACAAGGCAGAAAAGTTCGAGGAAGGTTTGCAGTCTGTTATTCGATCTAGAGTTGTTCCTCAGCATCTGCAGACCTATGCAGAAGTCCTTGAGTGCGCTAGGCATGTGGAGCAAGACATGGACAGATTCGGAGCTTCGAGGGATCAACCCAAGTCAGAAAGGAGCGGTAGTAGTGGCGATGGGAGATACCTGCCATATCATGCTAGACCATGCCGGGACATGCAACAGCGATCGGATTCTAGATGAGGGAAGACTCCACCTCGAGTTGCGGCAGCACCAGCAGTACATGTTGCACTTGCAGCTCTAGCACGTGATGCGACACGTCAGCCCCTTCCACCTCAAGACCAAATGTTCCCTGGGAGAGACTAGAGGACTTGCCACAACTGCAGCAAGGAAGGACATCTTCAGTGATTCTGCAGAGCACTGAGGAGTGACAGACGACGTACAGCTCAGTAGGGCAGAGTTAACGCCTTGACGGATGCCAATGTTCCCTCTAACGACAACACTACCAATACCATGGTAGAAGGTGCCATTCTTCTGTTTTACACTCCTGTGCACGTGTTATTTGACTCTTGTGCATCACATTCTTTTATCTCCTCTAGTTGCATGGCTTTTCTGAGTTTACACCCTAGCACGTTAGAGCATCCTCTATGTATTGCCAACCCAGTTGGGGGTATCGCAACTCTCCATCGAATTTGTAAAGCTTGTGTGGTGAGATTAGGCGACCTTAATCTGGAGGCAAATCTGATAGTGTTAGATATGCCCCAGTTCGAGGTAATTCTTGGGATGGACTGGCTTTCAGCCTATCATGCCTAGATTAACTGTTTTGAGAAGTCGATTCTTTTTCGTTTTCATGGAGGTCAATGCTTGACTTTCTGTGGATCGGAGAAGGATCATTATCAGTCCGACTTCCTATTTACTTCAGAAGCTATCTTTGGAGGATATCCTTATGGTGAGAGACTTCGATCACGTATTTCAGGATATTCCAAGTTTACCACCTAAAAGGGAGGTAGATTTTTACATAGAGCTTTTTCCTAGTACCAGCCCTATTTCACTTGCGACTTCAGAATGGCGCCGAACGAGATGCAAGAATTGATGGCTCAGTTAGATGAGTTGATCATCCTTGGCTTTATCCGACCCAGCACATCACCTTGGGGAGCTCCAGTTATTTTTGTGAAGAAAAATGACAGTTCTCTTCGGATTTACATCGACTATAGGCACCTGAACTGAGTCACTGTGAAGAACAAGTATCCATTGCCGCAGATTGATGATCTGTTCGACCAGTTGAGAGGAGTGCTATATTTCTTGAAGATAGACTTGAGATCTTGATATCATCAGCTGAGGAATTGAGATGAAGATATTCAGAAGACGGCCTTTTGTACAAGATATGGTCAATATGAGTTCGTTGTTATGCCATTCGGTTTCACAAACGCACCTACAGATTTCATGGATCTTATGCATTGAGTGTTTAGATCTTTTCTGGATTGCTTTGTGGTGGTTTTCGTGGATGACATAATAGTGTATTCGAGATCTGTAGTGGAGCATGATGAGCATTTGCAAACTGTTCTTTAAACCTTGTTTGACCAGCACTTATATGCTAAGTTTGAGAAGTGCGACTTCTGGAGAGAAGAAGTCAAGTTCCTTGGGCATGTTGTATCTAGAAATAGTATTTCTGTGGATCCGGCCAAGGTTGAAGCAGTTCTTGGTTGGGAGTGACCTAAGAATGCTTCAAAGATCAAGAGTTTCCTCGGACTTGCGGGTTACTACAGAAGATTCAATGAGGGATTCTCATCCATTTCGGCACCTTTGACTCGTTTGACTTGGAAGGAAGTCAAATTTGCTTGGGATGAAAAGTGTGAAGCTGCTTTGGAAGAGCTGAAGAAGAGTTTGATGTTGGCACCTGCATTGGAGGGTTTAAGAGTTGTTTTGATCCAGGAGGGTCGTGTGGTGGCTTATGCTTCATGGCAACTTAAAGTTCATGAGCATAACTATCCTACGTATGACTTGGATTTGGCCATGGTGGTTTTTTCTTTGAATCTTTGGAGGAATTATCTGTATGGAGAGGAGTTCGAGCTGTTTTCGGATCATAAGAGCTTGAAGTACATATTCACTCAGAAGGATCTGAATAAGCGTCAAAGGAGCTAGTTAGAGGTTGTTGCAGATTACATTTCGACACTTAGCTACCATCCTGGTAAAGCTAATGTGGTGGCAGACGCTTTGAGTCGCAGACCGCGAGGAGTTCTTGCTCAGTTGATGAGGTAGGAGCAGAGACTTCATGAGATCTTGGGAGTTCAGCCTTCAGATCGACAGTGTGATGGTTTCTTGTTCAACCTTGTGGCTAAACCATCATTAGAGCAGTAGGTTGTAGAACTTCAGAAGAGCACTGCGGATACAAGCCATAGTAGATTCTTCATTCGGACGGATTGATCAGATTTTGAGGCAGACTTTGTGTACCAGCGGACGAGAACGTCAAGAGGGAGATCTTGGATGAGGCTCATTAGTTGCATTATTCCATTCATCCAGGAGCACGAAGATGTATAGAGATCTATGTCAGCATTATTGGTGGCCAGGAATGAAGAGAGAGATAGCTCAGAATATGGCACGGTATCTCACTTGCCAACATGTGAAAGCCGAGCACATGCAATCAGCAGGACTACTTTAGCCGTTGCCGATTGCAGAATGTAAGTGGGAGCATATCACCATGGACTTCGTGAGTGGACTACCAAAGACTCGTGGGAGCTTGGATTCGATTTGGGTGACCGTGGACCGATTGACCAAATCTGCGCATTTTCTACCGGTTCGGATTTCAGCTAAAGCCGAGGAGATTGCTAGACTGTACATTCAAGAGATCTTGCGACTGCAAGGAGTTTCATTCAGCATTGTGTCCGATCGAGGATCTTTGTTCACTTCAAGATTTTGGGAAGTGTTGCAGAAAGCTTTGAGTACGAGGCTTGATTTCAGCACCGCTTATCACCCTCAAACAGATGGCTAAACGGAGAGAGTCAACCAGGTCCTTGAGGATATGTTACGAGCTTGCGTGCTGTTGTGTTGGGTCCAAGCCCATTACACCTAAATTCATCAAAATCACATAATTAATCACTAACTTTTCTTAATTACAAATTGGTCCAATCCAGCCCTTTGTAATTTCAATTGAATCCTAAGGCTTTAAATTTGATTCTTATCATTTAATAATTAAATTAAATGATTGGATCACTACAATATGTGAATTGTCTGAACTAAGTGTTCCGTGTGAATTTCCTTACTAGTATGAAATTACATTGAAGTAAATATTGAATGTTAATTGTATTGTAAACTGTGATAGTTACTTAAGTGATTGTTGCATATATAAACATACATTAGCATGAGAACTTTGAGACTTGTTATGTTAGGCTTTTCTTAAAAACCAAACCTGAAAATGTCAATGGAGTCCCCGTGTCTAGTTTGGAACTCTCACCCCATATCCAGATGGGAGTGGATAAATAATACGTAGCCAAAATCATTGACTTAGGAAGGACATTTATATAAGATAAGTATAGAAAAGTAGTTTATTAATATAGAATTCATCTCATAACATCCTCCAAACAGAATATAGCAGAAAGTAAAATACTAGTCTCATGCTTCAAATCAAATCCCTAAATAAATTATAGCCTAACAATGGTTAGTGATAAGCTTTGGCATGCAACTCAGCAAAACGAGTAAAATCCCTAATATAGATCCTAATTATCATCTTTGATAAAATCAGTAGGTTCATCAAAACAATATTTCATGGCTTGGTCTCGATGATCCAAGTCCTCCTCCTCTAATGTGCCTAAAAAATGTTTACTTGAAAGCGTAAGCAACACTTAGCTAGTAAGTAAACAAGTCAAACAATGTTTATAACTAAAATAGGGCCAAGGTCACTCTTCAATGGTAATCCATATAAATAGACAAGTGAAATGTGTGATGTGTGATCAATATGCATGTGATATGTAATGTGTATCATGTGATGTGTGAATCATTTAATTTGTAATGAATATGCAAATAATGATATGAACAATTTATAAGATGAAATATAATGCAATGCATGAGGCTGGTTCAATTATTAATGCATGTTGTGCACCTAGCTAGTATAATCACCACGTGTGATATGACAAATAAATTTAATATGCAATGCAATTAATTATACTGTTTGGATGTTGATATATAAGTCCCCACAAGGTCGATCATTCTTTGAGCAAGATGTCTTCTCAAACCATCCCCCCATACAGGGTTATTCTCAAGTTAAGATATTCCATGTACACATCATAGTTCTAAGGGGCTTCGACCTAGAGGGCACAATTCCCCCACTTATTTGTGATCAAGAGTAATACTCCAATGAATTACAATTCTAAACCCCTCAGGGACTCATATAAATAAACAAGCAACAGAAAAAAAACTCATTTAATAACTAGTTCATAGGAACAAATTGTTATAATGAGATAGCGACACCCTCAACTCCAGAAAATATATAATTTTGTTAAAGTCTCATCACCTACTGTGATTTTCAGATCACAATAATCTCTGTAAGTCCTTAAAATCCAAAAGTATGGATTACATGAAAAGGGTTTGACCTATTGACTAATTCCATGGTCACAATGCATATGACATGCGAATGATATAGTGAACAATCAAACGGGCCAACTTAGGTGATCTCGGCATACCGAGGGGTCACTAAGAGGATGTTCTGTTTACTCTCGGTGGCCTTTCGGTGAGTGGTCTCCGAGGGGTCTAAAAAGGGTGTTCTGGGTTTCTAGGTTTTGGTCGCAAGAAATGGCTCGAAATACTCTAGGTACATCGAGTTGAGGCTTGGTGAACAAACTAGGGGCTCAATTTTTACTCTATGACGC
This sequence comes from Pachysandra terminalis, assembly GCA_031762675.1. NCBI lineage: Eukaryota > Viridiplantae > Streptophyta > Magnoliopsida > Buxales > Buxaceae > Pachysandra > Pachysandra terminalis. Next base: position 15,860 of record JAUPMG010260158.1, read on the forward strand.
TCGGGTGGTCGCCGAGTAGCTTTGACAGTTTTGACGTCTCTTCGGTAATTTGACCATAACTTTGTGAATACTTATCAGAATCACCGCAAACTTGTTTTGTTGTGTTCCTAGCGAACATGGGCATCTTAGAAAATATAAAATATATACATAGGTACAGTAATCAACAATTTAGATTTGTATAGTTTTCTAGTTTTAGGGCTTATGTAGAAAATCAAAGAAGATAAATATTTTAAGGTTGTGTTATGTCATACTCATTCAATATGACCTAGAAACCTAGTTCACCTCAAAAATAGAGTTTAATCCGATTACTTACCTTGGGTTTGCTTGCTGAATCTTCTTCTTCCTCTTCGTAGTTCAAGTTCTAAACTATTCTTCTTCTCCAAGCTTAGCAGTCTTCTTCTCTCACTCTCTCCCTTAGAGAATTATGATCCACACGTCCCCACTAGTGTTTATATATAGCTTTCTTTTAGTCTCCTATTTAATCTAGGAGTTGTTATCTATGTTGGATTGTGTTTTAGTTTATAGCCCTTATATTAGATTAGTTTAATGCTAACCTTTAGATTAAAGTGTCCTAGTCCTAGTTGAATTAATCATTGATCTTATTTCACTTTAATCCTAATTAGATTTTAACTCTTTTCTTTTAATTCTAGGCTTCTAGATGAATTGTTCCTATGAAATCCTAACCATTGATCTTATCACATCCCAAGCTTAAGAAATCTCAAGGGAGTCCTTATAAATTAGAAATATGACTCTCACCCTATATCCACATGGGAGTGGTAGTCAATATTTTGCCAAATTATTTGAAATAACAGAGATATTTTATTAACTTGGAAAATAATCAAAATAAAAGTAACTACATCTCATAACAATCAAAAACTAAGGCAAAACATAGTTGCGGAAAGAAAATACTATAGTTCTCATGCTAATTTAATCCCTCAACAAAATAAAGCCTAACAATGGCTAATAAAATACTTTGTCATGCATGCAAATAAAAACAAAGTAAATCTCTAATATAATTCCTAATTATCTTCTTCGATAAAATCAGTAGTTCCATCAAAACAAGGGTCCATAACTGGTTCTCCATAATCCAAGTACTCCTCGTCTAATGTGCCTGAAATATGTTGCTTGAAAGCCTAAGCTACACTTAGCCAGTAAGTAATCATATCGACCATTGTTTATAATAGAAATAGGGCCAAGGCCACTCTTCAATAGTAATCCATAATTTCCAGAAACATAATATCAAATAATATGAATAGATTAGTGAGTGAATCATGACATAAGTGTATATGCATATACTGAACATGAATGGTCAACTTTTAAAGTATGCATTATGTGCTCCTATACTAAATCACCAAGTGTGATCTAACAAATAATCTAGTATATTGTGCAATTAATTAAAAAGACTGTTTAAATGAATATGTATAGGCTCCCACAAGATCGATCATTCCTTGAGCAAGATGTCTTCTCGAACCATCCCCCCCATACAGGACTATTCTCAAGTTAAGATATTCCATGTGCGCATCATAGTTCTAAGGGGCTTCGACCTAGAGGGCGAAATTCCCCCACTTATTTGTGAGCAAGGGCAATAATTTCAAGAAATTCCAATTGTAAATTTCTTAGGGAATTGTATATATATACAAGCAACAGGAACACAACATAAATAAATAGTCCATAAGAACAATAGTCCATAGGACCATAGGTATATTGGGATAGCTAGTCCCTGAACTCCAAAATTATAATAATTATGAACAAGTCTCCTCACCTACTGTATTTTCAGATCACAATAACCTCTTAATATCCTTAAAAATAAGTACGGATTTACATGCAGATTTTAACCTATAGACCAAATCCATGGTCTTAAAGCATAAGAAGTGAAAGTGATATGGTGCACGTTAACTAAGCATGCAATTGATGTCCACAAGGTGTAATAAATCTACAAAGCATGCTTGACATGTTAAAAATACATATAAAAATGTATATCAAAATATCATGTTCCAACCAGCATGCAAAATAGTCAAAATAGGGTATGAGTATTGAAACATGCAAAATCAAGCATAACTAAGATCAGAATTGGTCTAATGAGATCAAAATACACATGCTCACCAAAATTCAATCAAGTTGGTCAATGTTTGTGTGCCATGTGGTTGCCAAGGGGTCTGTTATAGGATTTTCGGATTTCTGGATTTGGGTCATAAAAGTTGGCTTGGCGTACTCTCGGTACACCGAGAATCCACTCCGTGTAGTTTCCATGGGGCTTAAAAATCATCTGTTTCACTCTGCGTACCCATGGTGCGCCGAGACAGGTCTCGGTGTAATTTCAAGGGACTAAAATAAAATAAAAGATTGCTTGAAGTATACTTGATGTACCGCATATTCGCCAAGGGCACTTCTAGGCAGGTTCGGTGAGGTCTCGGTGAGCCGAATACTCGCACAAGCTCGTACTCTAGGCAAAATTTGCAAGAATTTCAAGGTTTCTACAGCTCAAATCAATTTTCTTCCTTAAGTAACCTTCCTTCATCTTGGATTCTGCACAAAACCCAATAATAATATATAAGAAAACATAAGTAAATATATAAATATCTCTTTACTTTGAAAACTTTGAAAACTAATGTAATTTTTGAAAGCTTACTTCATACTACTGAAAAACAAACTTTAAACTCTACTTGAACCATAAAACAAGTTAAATTCAAATACTTACCTTGATGTTGCAGAGTTGGAGTAGAGAATTCATCTATGCTCTTCTTCTTCCTCTTCTTCTTTGCTCCAAGGAAATTGTAATTTTCGAAAATCATGAAGGACTCTTATTTATTTGATTTCAGTAAACTTCCGAATTCTATTAGTATTAGTATTTGAGTTTTAATACTATTGCTTTATTGGGATGTATTAGTTTCTAAGCCATTGGATGAAATTCCTAGCTCTCCTAGTTCAGCTATGTCTCTATATTCGAATATTTGAATTCTAGTGGCTTTCTAACTGCTATGGAAGCTTCTAGTTAATGTTTTTAATTTAAGCCATTGATTGGAGTGTAATATCTCCTACAAGATCAAAGCCATTCATTCTAACGTAGGAAGTTATGATTGTGTGTGTTGCACTTAGTTTCCTAATTGTACAACCCACCAATCACAATCAGTCAAAACTCAATTAATATGGCTATTACTAAAATTTCAAATTAACCCCTAATTTTCTCAAATTTACGCCTAGGTCCTAGATTTGGATTGGGTTATTACATCATACCTCCTTAAGAAATTTTGTCCACGAAATCCGTTACCTTATATGAAGAGATGTGGGTATTGCTCCCTCATGTGATCTTCAAGCCCTCGTGTTGCTTCAGATGCTTCATGATTGTTCCATAGAACCTTCACCTTTGAAATCACCTTGTTGCGTAATAATTGATCCTGCCAATCCAAAATTTGTCCAGGTTTCTCTTGATATGTTGCATTGTCTTGGATTGTGATTGTTTGCCAATCAATCACAATTGTCGAGTCTGGGTAATACTTCCTTAACATTGAGATGTTGAATACATCATGTACTAAGTCTATGCGAGATGGTAGTAGTCATATGTAGGCCACTTCTCGTATCCGTTCAGAAATCTCAAATGGTCCAATGAACCGTGGTGCTAATTTACCATTATTCCCGAATTTGAATACCCCCTTGGATGGTGAAACTTTAAGAAAAAAACAGTCTCCTACTTGAAACTCAAGTTTCCTTCTTCTCAAATCAGCGTACTTCTTTTGTCGGTGTTGAGCTGTAATGAGTCTTTCTCTAATGATTCTTATTTTCTCAGTTGTTTCAGCGACTAACTCCGGTCCTACTGGAATTAGAAAATTCTCTTCGTTCCAGCACAATGGTGATCTACAAGGTCTCCTATAGGGTGCTTCGAATGGTGCCATGCCTATGCTTTCTTGATAGCTATTGTTGTAAGAAAACACGATAAGTGGCAAGTGATCCTCAAAACTGTGAGAGCCCTGGAAATTTTAAAATTTTAAATAAGGGTATTTCGGTAAATTCCATGCCTTGACAAGGCCGCGAGGGTGATTAAAATTTTTTCTATGCCATCAATGAAAAGTATTGTGTTAATTATAATTATGAGCTAAGTAAATAAAGAAAAAAATAAACAAGTATGTTGTTTGGTAACACCTTAGGTAGGTATTACCATGGAGTACACAAGTGAAGCAAAATAGCTTCTTAAGAAGGTTAGCAATACCCCAAGCATTGTATAGCCTAAATGGACTATAAAAAACCTATGTAGTAGCTTCTTAAGAAAGCTAGAAACACCACAAGAGGGGTACTCCCATTAGTACCCTAGTGACCCTTAGAAGCTTCTTGAAGAAGCCAGATGGAAAAAGAGACAAATCGTCTCTTGCCTTGTTTCCTCTTTGGCTTGACAAGAAAGAAGAGGAGAGGAAAAACGTTGGAGAAAAAGGAGAAGAAGAAAGGAGCAAAAGAAAAGAATGAAAGCTTGAAGGAAGATTTTGGAGGCTTGAAAAACACTTTGGAAAATAGGTAAGTTTATGGTTGCAAATTTCAAAATATTACTAGGGTTTTTGTATGGTTTATTTCTCCAAATGATGATAGAGAGTATGGTCTGAACTTGTGCAAGTCATAGCTTTGATTTTTCAGGCATCAATTATTTCTATTGATTCTCTTTATTTATTTTGTGAATGGTTGCGTAGTAAAAGTTCATGCTATGGAATGAACACGCTTAAATAAATGAGAATTCTTGCATGAAAGAATTTCGGTGTTAAATGAAGTTAAGTAAGCTA
>JAUPMG010260167.1:0-20618 GCA_031762675.1 Pachysandra terminalis
GATCCGCGGTCCAGAAATGGATCCCGAAGGTTACTCCTTATGATCTGTGCCATCCCACCTAGGGATTCGGGTTACAGAATCAGGGGCGTGACATATCTATATGCCCTCCCGTTGATTGTGTTGCATGATATTGTCGTGCGATTATGGACTAACGTTATTCCATGAGGATGGATGAAAGAATCGATTCTTACAGGGCATTCCATGCTCACGTAACATTTTATGTTGCAGGTTGAGGTGGCATGATGAATGGACTTGAGCTAGTGCTGCAATTCATTTATTTCAGTTTGGACCATAGTTAGGATTGTTGTAATAGGATTGGATATGTTATTGGTTTATTTTATTATGTTGGGATTTCGGCTCTTTTGAAGCCATGGATATTGAGTTTTATGTTTATTTTCGCTTCCGCACTCTGATTGTTTTAATGAGAATGGTATTCATTACTTTTAAGTGTTTTTGATCCGCGTTCTACGGTTGGGAACCTGAAGGTGTCACCTCGTGATCTGTGTCACCTGCATATGGATTCATGCTACGGCATCCGGGACGTGACAAAATGGTATCAGTGCTCTAGGTTTGATTACTTAGGGTTAAGAGAACATTGAGGAGAACATTAGGATTCACATGGGTGCAATTGTGTGTGGTGTGCATAACATGATTGTGTAATTATTTGCTGTCATTGCTCTAAGTTAGGGATTTAGAGACTCTTAAGTTTGGTGTGACCTATGAAGGAACATAGAGACATGCAAAACTTTGAATCGCATGAAATTTTGTGGTGTGTATAACAGGACTTGTTTGCAGAATTTTAAGAGTGACATGATTGTTTCAATGTTGTATGCTTGAATTTATGTTAAGTAAAAAAAAAAGCATACCATAACCAAGCATAATTGACTATAGGATTGGGTATTCTAGAAATCTAGTGTGTTGAATTCCGGGGACGAAATTTCCTTAAGGGGAGAAGACTGCAGTGACTCGGATCCGGAAATCAATAATAATAATAATAATTAATTGTGTGATTATTTAATGGACTTAAATAAATATAAATGATTTTTTTTGTAATTATGTGAAGCTTTGGGGTAGAATGTAATTAATAGAAAGTATAGGGGAATGTCGTGTGATATTTAAAGTTAAGTTGGGATTGAAGTTAGACTCGGTTCGTATAAAGCATTAATTAGAAATTAACGCTAGTTTGGTATTGCAATAGAATTTGAATTGGGTTAGAATGAGAGAGAGAGTTTCTAATTAGGAGTTTGAATTTGGGAGGATTCCTAGTGAAGAGGCTTACCTTATCAGTTTAGGTTTTCATATAGGAAGTTAAGAGAGGTTTAGGAAGTGAATTAAGTGAAAAAGGGAGTTAAATATGAGAGGCTATAAGGGGTGGCGTGAATAGTATTTTTGGGGAAGAGAATAGGGTTTTGGTTTGGAAAGAATAAGAAAAGAAAGGGAAGGATTAAAAACAAACCTTAGCCATCACTTTGCTTGGATAAGAAGAAGAGGAAGAAGAAAAAGAAAAAGAAGAGAAAGGAAGAAGATAGATTTCAGATATGACCCTGAGCACAATAGGATGTAAATTTCATTTTCCGTATAGTCTTCTTGAGATATCTTGGTTGATTTTCCGTGATTGTATGCATGATGTGATCTCCGAAAGCATAACCTTATAATGTGAGTTGATGATTGTTAATATATGTTAATTCGATCTTGCGGTATGAATCTTGTGTAATGCTATAGTTGATTTGGAATTCTTATTGTGACATGTGATTTATTCTATGTTGATCTTGTTTATTATGCTAATATGATGTTTGGTATGCTTTATCTAGTGTAATATTGATGTTAGGATGTTTATTGACTTCTAGAATTAATGTAGATTGGATTTGGTATCAAAATGGGTGGATTTGGAAACCAAAAAACAACCCAGATCACGGTACACCGGTGAGCCTGCCGACAGGGACCCAATATTGCCTTGTTTTGATCCACCGGTAGGCACCGGTACACCGGTGAGCCTTCCGAGGGTGTCCTTGAGTGAATGTTTGATGGTTTTTAGTCATTGTGTAAAGGATTTGGTACTTGGACCCTTACTGGGGTTATGTTGGGTAGGAATTGAGTTTCCTTGAAATGTTGAATGATTACTGAATTGTATTATAAATTGATGGTATGATAGATAAGTGTTTGGAGAAAGAATACTCGTGATGATATCCGGTGGATTATTTGTGTGTACGAGCGCATGGGTAGCTTCTGAATGGCATTATCATTGGCCATCATATTGATTTAAGGAAATGAAACTTGTGATGGCATCCAATAGATTATTCGTGTGTATGGACGGACAGATAGCTTCCGATGGGTGTTATCACCGGAGATCCTACTAATCTTGATGTGAGTATTGCATAGCTTGTCCGGTCAACCGGGCAGAGACGAATAGGGTTGTGAATTATGGGGTTCCTTGCGAGGATTCCTATGAGTTGTGGTGACTGGTCATAAAGTGCCCCATCCATGCATTGTTATGCATGAGGAACAAACTTGAGAAATAGCTACGAGAATTGAGCCCGGTGGGTTGAAAATCCCACAAAATCGCGATGTACACATTGGACTTAAGAGAGTAATTTTCAGCTGTATCAATTCGAATACTTTGTTATTGTGATTACATGATAAGTGAGTGTCGTCTGGCTGTAGTAAAATGGATGTCAAGGTAACTTGGAAACGGTTGATCACCGAGTTAAGAAGTGCATTCGGTGTGTTCATATCATAGGTATTGCATCAATGGTATTAAGCTTCATGGTAGATTTGAATTCATTCATTGGATATGGTACCGTGATTATTACCTTTTGTGCTTGTTGTTTTCCATTACTCTCATATATGACATGTATATCTATATGCCCTCCTGTAGATTGTGTTGTATGATATTGTCGTGCGATTATGGACTAACGGTATTCCATGAGGATGGATGACAGAATCGATTCTTAATGGGTATTCTAAGCTCACGTAACATTTTATGTTCTAGGTTGAGGTGGCATGATGAATGGACTTGGGCTATTGCTGTAATTCATTTATTTCTATTTGAACCATAGTTAGGATTATTGTAATAGGATTGGATCTATTATTGGTTTATTATGAGAATGGTATTCATTACTTTTAAGTGTTAGTGATCCGCGTCCCACGGTAATATGGGTTCTTACCATGGGATCCGGGGCATGACAGAATGGTAACAGAGCTTTAGGTTAGATTACCTAGGGTTAAGAGAACATAAAGAAGAATATTAGGATTCACATGGGTGCAATTGTGTGTTGTGTGCATAACATGATTTTGTGATTACTTGCTATGGTTGCTCTAAGTTAGGGATCAAGAGACTCTTAAGTTTGGTGAGACCTAGGAATTAACATAGAGATATGTAAACCTAGGAATCACATGAAGTTTTGTGGTGTGTATAACATGATTTGTTTGCTGAATTTTGTGAGTGACATGATTGTTTTTATGTTGTATGCTTGAATCTATGTTAAGTAAAAAAAAATACCATAACCAAGCATAATTGACTGTAGGATTGGGTATTGTAGAAATCACATGTGTTGAATTTTAGGGACGAAATTTCCTAAAGGAGGAAGACTGTAATGACCCGGATCCGAAAATTAATAATAATAATTAATTGTGTGATTATTTAATGGACTTAAATAAATATAAACGTTTTCTTTTGTAATTATGTGAAGCTTTGGGCTTAGATTGTAATTAATAGAAAGTATAGGGGAATGTAGTGTGATATTTAAAGTTGAGTTGAGATTGATGTTAAACTTGGTTGTATAAAGCATTAATTAGAAATTAAGGCTAGTTTGGTAATTGCAATAGAATTTGAATTGGGTTAGAATAAGAGAGAGTTTCTAATTAGAAGTAGTTTGATTTTGGGAGGATTCTTAGTGAAGCTTACCTTATCGGTTTAGATTTGCATATAGGAGGTTAATAGAGGTGAATAGTATTTTTGGGGAAGTGAATTAAGTGAAAAAGGGAGTTAAATATAAGAAGCTATAAGGGGCGACGTGAATAGTATTTTTGGGGAAGAGACTAGGGTTTTGGTTTGGAGAGAATAAGAAAAGAAAGAGGAGGGTTGGAAACAAACTCTAGCCTTTACTTCGCTTGGAGAAGAAGAAGAGGACGAAGACGAGGATGAAGAAAAGAAAGGAAGAAGATAGATTTCAGATTTGAACCTAAGCACACTATGATGTAAGTTTCATTTACTGTATAGTTTTCTTGGGATATCGTGGTTGATTTTCTGTGATTGTATGCATGATGTGATCTCTGGAAGCATAACCTTATAATGTGAGTTGATGATTGTTAATATATGTTAATTTGATCCTACGATATGAATCTTATGTAATGCTGTAGTTGATTTTTGTATTCTTATGGGGAGATGTGATTTAATCTTTGTTGATCTTATTTATTCTGCTAATATGATGTTTGGTATGATTTATCTAGTATAATATTGATGTTAGGAAGTTTATTGACTTATAGATTTAATGTGGATTGGATTTGGTATAAAAAAAGGGAATTTGGAAACCAAAAAACAACTCGAATTGCGGCTCATCGATAGGAACCAGTACACCGGTGAGCCTGTTCACAGGGAGAGAAAAACACAGAAGGGTCTCAACCGGCAGGTACCGGTACACCAGTGAGCCTGCTGAAAAGAACCCAACATTGCCTTGTATTGACCCAATAGTAGGCGTTGGTACAATGGTGAACCTACAGATGGTGTCCTAAAGTAAATTTTTGATGGTTTTTGATCCTTTGTGTAGGATTTGGTACTTGGACCCTTGGTGGGGTTATGTTAGGAAGGAATTGAGTTTCCTTGCAATGTTGAATGATTATTGAATGGTATTATAAATTGATGGTATGCTAGATAAGTGTTTGTAGAACGGATACTATTGTTGATATCCGGTGGATTGTCAATGTATATGGGCGCACGGGCAACTTCTGAGGGGTATTATAACTGGCCATCCTATTGATTTGAGGAAATGACACTTGATATGGCATCCAGCAGATTTTTCGTGTATATGGGCTCACAAATAGCTTCCGATGAGTGTTATCATTGGAGATCCTACTGATAGTGATGTGAGTATTGCATAGCTTGTCTGGTCAACGGGGCAATGATGAATAGGGTTGTGAACTATGGGGTTCCTTGCGAGGATTCCTATGAGTTATGATGACTGGTTTTAGAGTGATCCATCCATGCATTGTTATGCATGAGGAACAAACTTGAGAAATAGTTAAGGGAATTAAGCCCAGTGGGTTGACAATCCCACGAAACCTCGATGTACACATGGGACTTAAAAGAGTAGTTTTCTGCTGTATCAAAGTGAATACCTTGTAATTGTCATTACTTGATAAGAAAGTGTCTTCCAGCTATAGTAAAATGGATGCCAAGGTAACTTGGAACCAGTTGATCACCGGGCTAGGAAGTGCATTAGTTGTGTTCATATCATAGGTATTGCATCAGTGGTATTAAGCTTCATGGTAGATTTGTATTCAGTCATCGGATATTGTACTGTAATTATTACCTTTTGTGCTTGATGTTTTCCATTACTCTCATATGTGACATGTGTATATATATATATATGCCCTCCTGTTGATTGCGTTGTACAATATTATCGCGTGTTTATGGATTAACGGTATTCTATGAGGATGGATGACAAAATCGATTCTTACTGGGCAATCCAAGCTCACGTAACATTTTATGTTGCAGGTTGAGGTGGCATGATGAATGGACTTGGGCTAGTGCTGTAATTCATTTATTTCTGTTTGAACCATAGTTAGGATTGTTGTAATAGGATTGGATGTGTTTTTGGTTTATTTTATTATGTTGGGATTTCGGTTCTTCTAAAACCATCGATATTGAGTTTTATGTTTATTTTCGCTTCCGCACTCTGATTATTTTAATGAGAATGATATTCATTACTTTTAAGTGTTGGTGATCCGCGTTCCACAGTTGGCAACCCGAAGGTCTCACCTTGTGATCTGTGTCGCCTGCATAGGGATTCGTGAGATAGGATCCGAGGCATGACAGAATGGTATCATAGCTCTAGGTTAGCTTACCTAGGGTTAAGAGAACATATATGAGAACATTTGGATTCACATGGGGTGAAATTGTGTGTTGTGTGCATAACATGATTTTGTGATTACTTGCTATGATTGCTCTAAGTTAGGGATCTAAAGACTTAAGTTTGGTGAGACCTAGGATGGAACATAGAGACATGTAAACCTAGGAATCACATGATGTTTTATAGTGTGTATAACATGACTTGTTTGCTGAATTTTGTGAGCGACAAGATTGTTTCTATGTTGTATGCTTGAATCTATGTTAAGTAACAAAAACAAATACCATAACTAAGCATAATTGACTGTAGTATTGGGTATTCTAGAAATCTAGTGTGTTGAATTTCGAGGACGAAATTTCCTAAAGGGGGGAAGGATGTAGTGACCCTGATCCGGAAATTAATAATAATAATTAATTGTGTGATTATTTAATCGACTTAAATAAATATAAATGATTTTTTTGAAATTGTGTGAAGCTTTGGGGAGATTGTAAATAATAGAAAATATAGGAGAATGTAGTGTGATATTTAAAGTTAAGTTGGGATTGAAGTTAGATTTGGTCGTATAAAGCATTAATTAGAAATGAAGCTTAGTTTGGTAATTGTAATAGAATTTGAATTGGGTTAGAATGAGAGAGTTTCTAATTAGAAGGTGTTTTCTTTTGGGAGGATTTTTAGTGAGGAAGCTTACCTTATCAATTTAGGTATGCATATAGGAAGTTAAGAGAGGTTTAGGAAGTGAATTAAGTGAAAAAAAGAGTTAAATATGAGAGGCTATAAGGGGTGGCGTGAATAGTATTTTTGGGGAAGAGATTAGGGTTTTGGTTTGGAGAGAATAAGAAAAGAAAGTGAAGGGTTAAAAACAAATCCTAGCCGTCACTTTGCTTGGAGAAGAAGAAGAAGAGAAAGGAAGAAGATAGATTGCAGATCTGAACCTAAGCACACTAGGATGTAAGTTTCATTTTTTATTCAGTCTTCTTGGGATATCATGGTTGATTTCCTGTGATTTTATGCATGATGTGGTCTCTAGAAGCATAATCTTATAATGTGAGTTGATGATTGTTAATATATGTTAATTTGATCCTGCGGTATGAATCTTATGTAATGCTATAGTTGATTTTTGGATCTTATGGTGACATGTGATTTAATCCATGTTGATCTTCTTTATTATAATAATATGATGTTTGGTATGATTTATCTAGTGTAATATTGATGTTAGGTTGTTTATTGATGTCTAGAGTGAATGTGGATTGGATTTGGTATAAAAAATGGGGAATTTGGAAACCAGAAAACAACCCAGATCGTGCCCAATCGGCAGGCATTGGTACATCAGTGAGCCTGCCGATAGGGAGAGAAAAAAACATAAGGCTCTCCTCCGACAGGTACCGGTACACCGGTCAGCCTGCTGACAGGGACCCAGTATTGCCTTGTTTTGACCCACCGTTCAGCACCGGTACACTGGTGAGCCTATCGAGGATGTCCTAGAGTGAATTTTTGATGGTTTTTGATCCTTTTGTGTAGGATTTGGTACTTGAACCTTTAGTGGGGTTATGTTGGGAAGGAATTGAGTTTCCTTGCAATGTTGAATGATTATTGAATTGTATTATAAATTGATGGTATGTTAGATAAGTGGTTGTAGAAAGGATACTCATAATGATATCTGACAGATTGTCCGTGTGTGTGGGTGCAGGAGACCTTCTGAAGAGCATTATCACTAGTTATCCTATTGATTTGAGGAAATGACACTTGTGATGACTTCTAGCAGATTATTCGTGTGTATGGGCGCACAGATAGCTTTCGATGGGTGTTATCATCGGAGATCCTACTAATATTGATGTGAGTATTGCATAGCATGTCCTGTCAACCGGGCAGTGATGTATAGGGTTGTGAATTATGGGGTTCCTTGCAAGGATTCCTATGAGTTATGGTGGCTGGTCCTAGAGTGACCCATCCATGCATTATTATGCATGAGGAAAAAAATTGAGAAATAGCTACGGGAATTGAGCCTAGTGGGTTGAAAATCCCTCAAAACTTCGATGTACACGTGGGACTTAAGAGAGTAGTATTCAGCTGTATCAAAGTGAATACCTGGTAATTTTCATTATTTCATAAGGGATTGTTGTCCAGCTATAGTAAAATGGATTCCAAGGTGACTTGGAACCGGCTGATCACCGAGCTAGGAAGTGCCTTAGTTGTGTTCATATCATTGGTATTGCATCACTGGTATTAAGCTTCATGGTAGGTTTGTATTCATTCATCGCATATTGTACCGTGATTATTACCTTTTGTGCTTGCTGTTTTCCATTACTCTCATATGTGACATGTATATATATGACCTCATGTTGATTGTGTTGTATGATATTGTCGTGCAATTATAGACTAATGGTATTCCATAAGGATGGATGACAGAATCGATTCTTACTGAGCATTCCATGCTCACTTAACATTTTATGTTGCAGGTTGAGGTGGCATGTTGAATGGACTTGGACTAGTGCTGGAATTCATTTATTTTTGTTTGAACCTTAGTTAGGATTGTTGTAATACGATTGGATATGTTATTGGTTTATTTTGTTATGTTGGGATTTTGACTCTTCTGAAGCCATGGATATTGAGTTTTATGTTTATTTTTGCTTCTGCACTCTGATTGTTTTAGTGAGAATGGTATTCATTATTTTTAAATGTTGGTGATCCGCATTCCACGGTTAGGAACCTGAAGGTGTCACCTCGTGATCCGTGTTGCCCGCATAGGGATTCGTGGCACAGGACCTGGGGTGTGACAATTAAGTCCTTAAATGCGACGAGATCTTTGAGGATCTTAATAGGACTTCTCTCTCTGGCCCTCCATTGTTTAAAGTGTAATTTAGTTCCCCCTATGTTTTAAGTAAATGAACTCGAATTTTGGAAATTTGAGAAATGATTGAATATTAGGGAATGTTCTTTCAAACGAATACAATTCTTATTATTATGATTTTGAGATATCATAATGGTCATTTTGATAAATGACCTTGAATTTAGGAAATTCGAAGAACGATTGAATGTTAGGAAATGATCCCTTAAACGAATACAATTCTTAATATTATGATTTCGAGATATTATATTGGTCATTTCGAAGGATAATTTCGAGATAGCAATACAGTTATTTCAGAAGACAATTCGAAATGTAAATTATCTTAGGAAGTGAGTTCGAGATAACAAAATGGTCATTTCGAAAGATAACTCGAAATGTCCAATATAGCTAGTTATCTCCAAAAGACGACTTCGAAATAATCATCATGCTGATTACCTCATTATGTGAGATATTTCCCTACTTCCGATGACGAATTGGCCCTCGTGGTTGCTAACCTTGAGTTACTTCTTATAAAGTAATTCATGTCTTATATTCATAAGATTAAAGAATAACTCTAATCCTAAAGGGATTCTTAATCAATGGATTCTTGGATTATAACACTTCGAAGGTGGATATTTGAAGGAATACTAACACTTCGGAAGTAGACCATCGAAGTAATATTGGTCCGAGGTCCCATCTCAAGTAGGCCTCAGAATATACATTGAACAGGTCGAAGGTAAGCCTTCGAATGAATACTGGTTTGAGATTCCATCTCGAGTAGGCCTCAGAATATACTTTGAATACTTTGAATGAATACTGGTCTGAGGTCCCATCTCAAGTAGGCCCCAGGATATACTTTGAACACTTCGAAGGTGAGCCTTCGAAGAAATATTGATTTGAGGTCCCATCTCAAGTGGGCCTTAGAATATATTGGTTTCGAAATAATACTCTCAACGTAGGTGAGCTTTCAAAATATGCCACTTCGAAGATATACTCCCAACACAAGCGGGTCTTCGAAGGTATAGTCGGAATTTCGAAGATATATTCTTTATTCATAAGTGCTTCGAATGATTTAAATACATAATTTCATAATTGATCCTGTTAGATAGCATATTATTATTTTGTCAATTAAATTTTCAAATTGACTCATCATCATAAGCCCCTGTGCTTAATACGTACTGATTAGACACGTTGTAAGCGCACTACTGAGTAAGAGGCAATTTGTCATACGCATTAAATGCATACTGAATTGCTACAATGAACGCTGGGTCATAAAGTGAGCCGCCACTATGCCTTTTTGTGTAAAACTCATGTCACATTAATTGTATGTATTCAGTTATCATTCGAGGATTGCATGGCGCATGCAACACTTGGCAATCCAAGAAACCGTTGTTTGAAATTCTAGGAGGTTTAATCATTTCAAAATGAAAAGTATAAATAGGAAGGAAATTTCATGAGATTTAGTTACCTTGCTCTTTTATCCTTATGTTTTCGTTCTTCTCAAGTTCTTTGCTTTTGAAGTCTCCTACGTACTCTTTTACCTTCCTGTTTGCTAAAATGGCTCCCAAGAGCAAAGCTAGCAAGAAACAAAAGAAAGTTGTTCAGATATCTAAAGAAGCTTCAAATTCATGCATTGAGGCAGGTAATGAACTCTTTTGGGATTCTTATAATAACTGGGTTCCTCTCGAAGAGACAAATGAGGCGGAGTTGCAGACTCCTTATAAAGATTCCAATGAAGCCTCTGAAAACATTAGTAGATTTCGTTTGACTTCTTATTTTAAGGTGGTCTAAGGTGATTTCCCCATTTCTTTTATGTCATTCAAATCCATATAGGCCTTCCTAATGGTTGGGATTCTTAGTGCAAGAGCATCCTGGTGAATCCAGTCTACAAAGCTAAACTGAAAAGGTCAGGTATTTTTAAGGGAAAATTAGGCAAAAGGGTACCTTTTTAAGACTAATGCCAAAAAAGGCTTTTGAAAAGTCTTTGTTGGGCAAAAGGCAATTTATACGAAAGTAATTAGAAAGATGGAGCTTTCCACTGTAGCAAAGTGCCTTCTTCCGAAATTACCCCTCATTACATATTTCTACTTTTTCTATTCAAAAACTAATACAGGCTTTTACTCTATACCCTTATTCTAAAACTAACATGAGGAAGAGAGAAATCAGACCACCACCACCACACCACACCATCACCTGCAACTAACTTCTCGTCGATGAGCTCCTTCTGGTTGTTACAAAATGGGCAACCAACTATTTCATGTACTAACATTGAAACTTGATTAAGGATACAAGCACTTTCATCGGAAGATATTAGCATTTCGATCATAGGATATTATCTTTTTAATTACATGTTACAAGTTATTTCAAAATGGGTACTAACTATTTCATGTACTAACGATGAAACTTGATTAAGGATACCGACATTTTCATCGGAGGATACTAGCAATTTGATCATAGGATACTACCTTTTTCATCACAGATTACAAGCTATTTCAAAATGGGCAACTAACAGTTTCATGTACTAATAATGAAATCTGATTAAGGATACAGACACTTTCATTGCATGGTACTAGCATTTTGATCATAGGATACTAGCTTTGTCGTCACAGTTTACAAGTTATTTCAAAATGAGCACTAACTGTTTTATGAAACTTGATTAAGGAAATGGGCATTTTCATCGGAGGATACTAGCAATTTGATCATAGGAACCTCTTTTTTTATCACAATTTGCAAGCTATTTCAAAATGGGCAACCAACTATTTGACATATTAACGATGAAATGGTAGTGGTGGTAGTGGGGTGAGGGTGGTGGTGGTGGTGGCAGGGTGGTGGTGGTATGATTTCTCTCTTTCTTGTGTTATTTTTAGAATAAGAGTATATAATAGCAAAAGCTTGTATTTTGTTTAATAGAAAAAATAGAAAATATATAAAGAGGGCTAGTTTAGGAAGAAGGTACTTTGCTACAGTGCAAATCCCCTTCTTCCCAATTACTTTTGTGTAAATTGTCTTTTGCCTAACAAAGACTTTTCAAAATCCTTTTTGCTATTAGCCTTAAAAGGTACCCTTTTGCCTAATTTTCCCTATTTTTAATGCCATTCGGGCATCACTTTTGGAGAGTTTGCGTGATAACGAAGGTATCAAAGATTTTATACTTCTATGGAACTCGCAAACCCATACATTTGTTACCATATTTGGGGAAAGTACCCCAACTCTTGAAGATGTACGTGTTCTTTGCAATCTTCCAGTGATAGGTAATTCATCCAATCATTATTTTATCTCATAAGGAGCAAGAGATTCAGAAAAGTTTGATTGATGGTTTGGAGCTTTCGAAGAAGAAAGCTGTGCTAGGGAAGGGTGCCCCCAATAAATCTGAAAGCAGTGGGTCTCAATAGACCCTTAATGGATGGATCCGTTTCTTTTGGAGGGAGGAGTATTCAAAGAAGAATTCCAACATACTTTCTACTGTCCCTAGTGCAGGTAGGAACATCCCCGTGCATTTTGAAGAATTTTTGGCTGCCTAGCTATCTCATTTATCTTGGAAGGACACCCACATGACAAAATTCATGAGAAGGTCTTTCCAATTGCCATAAAGTTGGCTCAGATTCAAGGTTCTCTTAGCTCATTTATTCTTGGAAAATTTATATAAGAACTTTGATTTGATAGCAGAAGATCAAGCTCGGTCAAGGGGAGCTTGAGTAGTAGAAATGGTGGTTGATACCGTTTTCCTTCAACTCTTTTTATGGTAGAGTTATACAAACTATGCTCTATTTTCGATTATAGAAGAATCAATAATTCATCCTCGAGCACCTTCAAGCACGTCATGTTCAAAATCCTAAAGTTGGCCGGCTTGATGTTTTAGGCAAGGAGCATGAATTCGAGTACAGGCCCTATACTCGAAGGATCATTGGAGTTGACCAATTCATGATGGGCTCCAAGGATGTTGTCTTGCCAGTTGCTTATTTCTCTCATCCCACTCATCCCAAGGAGGCACATATTTATTTAGTTATCATTCATCATGGTTAAGTCCTTAGTATGGTAGAAGCAGATTTTGCTAGTACTTTCCATTATCACCCTCACAGGGTGTCGAGGCAATTTGGAATGGATCAAACAGTCTCTATGGTGACTTCAACCATTGTTCTCCATCTTTGAGGCGCTGGTAAGAGGTTTTTTGTACAAGAAACCTTGGATTCTTTTTGGGTCTTTTCTAAAGCGGTTATGTTTGCTCCTTCGAGGAAAGGTGGAGTATCCAAACCTTGGTTAGAATTTTGGCAGCTTTTACTAATGGAGCTTGATCAATTTGTGAAGATTCCAGCTGGAAATGCTCAACAACTCATCCTTGCAAGAGACACCAGACTCAAATTACTTGGAAGAACCAGTACCCTTCGAAGGGTATTACTAAACCTACTCACTATGAATATTTTCCTGACTCTTCACTTTGAATTCACCGCATCAAGCTCTACTGTGGGTGAAGATACTCTTCCTGCTCCAGCCATGTCTACCATTTAGGAAGAGCAAGAAGAGGATGGCGAGCAGTTAATTCGTCCTTCCAAAAGGACACACTCGAGTGCCAAAGCTTCTACTTCGAGTAGCAAAGCTTAAAGTAAGATGTCTTTGAGCAATCATGCTATGGGGACTTCGAGAAGTCTGAATCCAAAAACTTTGAGTAGTCATGTCCTAAGGACATCAAGTAGCCAAAGCCTGAAAGATAAGGCTATTCCACCAGAGCATGTATTTTGCATTGAATTCTTTCTGTAATTTCAGGTTCTCTTGTTATTAACCAATATTCTTGTTAGCGGGGTGAAAGAATCAATAGAAGTAGTCAGGATGATGACCATATTCCTTTATCCTCTATGATGCCTCCAACAAAAGGCATTTCATCTTCACATACTCCATCATCCGGTAAAATTTGATAATTACTTCTCTTATATCATCACTTCGGATTCTCAATTGCTGATATGTTTCCTTTTATTCCAGCAGGATCAGATAAAGGAAAGAGAGGAAAAAAAATTTTCAGAGTAGCCAGGCGATGCCACTACTCTCGGCAGCCAAGGTTGCAACACATTCGTTAAGAAGAAACCTACTATCATTGGTAATCATTCTTTCTTCAAATTCCATTTTCTTATTCTTTCTTCTATTTCTCTTTTTTTTTTTTTTATGTTCTGTACTTCAAATGTTACAGCAACTGCCACAGGAGTATCAAGAAGTTCCTAAGGAGCAAGTTGATGCTACTGCTCCTAGCTTTTTAGAGTAGGGAAAGACAGATTCTGAAAAAGTTGTTTAAACTCAAAGAAAGAATCCTGGGTTAGCCAATGCAGGGCTAACTGATGTTAAGAATATGGCTTTTGATGCTCTGATGAATAAAATTTCAATCTATAGAGCTCAAAACAAATCATTAAAAGGAGTTCAAGAAGAAAAAAAATATTTGAAATATATGACAATACATGATCAACCTTCAGAAGATGTGCCAGCTCAAAAAGAAACTTCATTAGCTTTAGTTCAAGTTTTAGACTCTTTAGAGGAAGAGAAATGCGAGGAAGAAGAAGGTGAGGAAAAAGAAGTGGAAAACAATGAGAAGAAGAAAAAAGGGAAAAGGAACAAGAAGGAGAAGAGGGAGAAGAGACAAAAGAATTCGCAAAAGGTGGTCATGGGAAAATTTCAGAAGCCATTCAGTCTTCGACATCTATTGAGGCTCATACTTTGAATACTATCATGCTGCCAAGTTTAAATATATTTTCTTCCACAGAGGTAGGTATGAAGGCCTTCATCACCCCATCTTTAGGGATTCAAACTTCAGCTGGACTATCTTTTCATGAAACATAAAAAATTATCACCTCTTCTTCTTCTGAGATTTCGGCAACGATTATGAGTGTAATTTCTTCTTCTGAGACTCTTTTTGTTTCAACCATAGAGGTTTCTCTTCCTGGAGGTTTAAGACTTGCTACTCCTCCATGCAAAATTTTCAATATTTCAAGGATCGAAGCCTCAATTGTCGAAACCTCCATGATTGAAGCTTCAAATGTTGAAATCTTAGAGATTAATATATTAGCAGCTGAAATTTAAGCAATCTCAGTCCTAGAAGTCGTAGTATCAAGAGCCAACATTGGAATTGGCATAGCAAGTTTCTTTGCTCGAGATTCCCATTTCTTCATCAATTGAGACTTCTCTTCTTGGTCTCATTTTATATTCTTCTCAACAAATCATCTATCCAATTTTCAGCAGGCAACATGAAAGCATTGATATCCCTTCTTCTCCAGAGTCTCCTGAGTTGATTGTAGCGAGCATTCCCATCATTACATGCTCAAGGATATTAGCTTTTCCTATTTGAAGAGCCACAACTAGTATGTCAAAAGTCATTTTTATTGGAGATATGATGGCTGTAAAGGCTACTTCTTCATTATCTTCGAGTCAACCAAGATTAAAGAAGAGAAAAAGATTAGAACTCGCTTCTCCTTGAGTGATACTGTATGAAGGAGAGCATATGATATTTGAGCATATTTCCCAATGGATGGATGTAATCTTTGAGGTTTATGGAGATATTTCAAATAGAATTCAAGTTCCTTCTACTTACATGAGAAGTGAAGGATATCAAGAGTTGTGCACTTTACTTGAGACTATTTCGAAGAGAACCTTCGACTCCTTGACTGTAGAAGATCTTACAAGCTGGAAATCAATCCTTTTGAAGGTAGAAGGACTCGGCCTTACAGTCGAATGGTTGAAGACCCATCTTTCCAACTTAGAAAAGACTCATTCTTGTCTTCAAAATAAGGTTAAGCTCAAAATGCAGCTAAATAAATCCGTAGATTCTTTCAATAGTATGACTCAAGAATGGGAAGAGAATAAGCAAGAGGTGGCAGCTACAAGGAAACTTCTTGAAGATAAGGAGCAAGAGGCTAATGACCTTGCATAAATTGTTCAAGTATTGTAAACAAAAGTGGAAGAGAGCGCAAAGTTGTTAGCAGACTCTTCACATATATCTGTATCCTCAAATTTACTCCTAAGAGAAATGTATTTTGAAGATTGACATCAATAAAATTTTCTTTTGTTTACAATATTTTTTGCAATCAATTCTGACCAGAAATATTAATGTTTTAACCATTTCCCATTTACTAGCTCTTCTTGAGCATTCTCTTCAAGAAGAATGATTTTATAATAGCCTGAAGGGTAGGCTTCTCTTACCTCGAAGGGCCCATCCCATCGAGGTGCGTACTTATGCTTAATAGTGTTGCTTCTTTCACAAAATGAGGCTCGAAATACTAAGTCCCCAATTTGAATATCTCTAAGGAATACCATCTTTTCATAGGCCTTCGAAATCACCTGGTGATACTGTAAATTGTTTGTCAAGGCATGTTGTCTTTTCTCATCCAAGTCATCCAACTGTTGCATTCGAATCATGGCCAAGTAACGAGTATCCTCATCAATCTCAGTATCTTGTAACACTCGAGCTGATGTAACTTGTAATTCAATTGGTAGGATTGCATCTATTCCATAAACCAAGGAGAAAGAATTGGAGTAGCCTTAGTAGTCAGATGTTTTGACACTATGTAGGCCCATAACACATCCAGCAAATGCTCATGCCACTGAGTAGGATGATAATAAATCATTTTACTTAGCAACCTAATTAATGTCTTGTTTGTAGCTTCTGCTTGTGCATTGCATTGTGGATAATACCGAGTTGACTTGATGTGAATGATGAAAAATCTTGCAAGCAACCCTCGAACTGGCCGGTTTAGAAATGGAGAATCATTATTAGTAATGATCCTTCGAGGTATTCCAGACCTAATGATAATGTTTTCCTTGATAAATTTAGCCACAGTAGCTCCAGTTTCTCTTCAAAGAGCAATAGCTTCTACCCACTCAGTTAAATACTCAGTAGCTACCAAAATCCATGTATGCCATCTTCTACTCTGAGGAATGATTGGGCCAATCAAATTCAGTCCCCCGTGTGTGGAAAGGCCATGGAGTGATGATAGATTGCATACTTTCGAGGATGTTTCCTTGGAATATTTTCTTGTATTTGACACTTTGAACACTTCTTAGTGTATTCAAATGCATCCTCCTTCATCGAAAGCCAATAATACCCAATAGTGCGGAGTTGTTCAAATAAATTCTGCTTCCCTTGGTGAGCTCCACATGATCCCGCATGTACTTCTCAAAGTACAACCATAGTTTGTTTGAGAGTCAGGGCACTTTAGTAAACTATCATCAAAGCTTACCCGAAATAAATGACCATCCTAGAAACAGAAGCAAGCAGTTCTCCTTCGAATTTGATGAGCTTCAAATGCATTATTAGGTAGGAAACCATCTCTTAACAATTGAAAGAATGGTCTCCTCCAATTTTCCTCTTCTACGAATATGGGACAAGCTTCCATGGCATCAGGGAGGTTTTGACAGCCAACACAATTCTTTTTTAACTTCGAAGAGTCAAGAAATGTGGTCGACCCATATACGAAACCTCTGCAACCTTCTGTATACAGGAATAGAATCTGAATTCCTACAAGTCTTTCCATGTATATTAGTAAGGATTTGTTGTGCCTTATCATTTCCAACACATCGTAGTAATACACCATTTGAAGCCTTGAAATATAATATATGACCAACTTCAACAAAATTAGCCAACTTATGAATAGGAATCTCAAAAATTGGAGTTGAATATTGAAGTTGACATAAGATATCATGCCTCAAATCAGTTGAAGGAGTATCCTCTTGCTCAATATCAGGATCTAAAGTAGCAGGGAGGACCTTTCGAGTGATTTCAATCTGTTGAGAATCCTCATTTAAACTCAATCTACTTCCAAGGTTGGCTAGAATGTATGTTTGGTGATTCTTTGCCCTCGAAATGTATGTCAAGATACACTCAATAAATTTATTCATCAAACCTTGAATTGTTGTACGATATGGAATCAATAAATGTTCCTTAACAACAAAGACTTCATTGATTTGAGAAACAATGACCTTCGAATCCCCAAAAGACTTTTAGTCTTTGCATACCCATCTGCTTGGCCAGGATCAGTACAATAAGCAAAGGTTCATATTCAGCTCTATTGTTGGAACATTCAAAGTCCAATTTGAATGAATAATACAAGTGTTGTCCATCATTGGATGTGAACTTAATGCTAGCTCCTCCTCCATTGGAATTGGATGGCCAATCAAACTATATTTTCTATTCTTGATCTTCCACATAAGCGATCTCGAATTCAGGCAATTCTTCTTCTTGGACCTTAGAGGAGGCAGAAATCAAATAAGCTATTACTTGTTCCTCAATGCCTCGAGGTGATTCACAAAAAATATTGAATTCTGATACCTGCAGTAGCCACTTAGTATACCTTCCAAGCAATACAGGTTGAAATAGAAGATACTTGATAGGATTTGCTCAAGTGATCAGTAATTTTGAACATGCATAAGATAATGTCCTAGCTTTCAAGTTATGTGAGATAGAGTAAGAAAAAAATTATCCACTTGGGAATACTTCAACTCCGATCCACGTAAAAATATGCTAATGTAATAAACTGACTGTTCATGTCCCTGATCATCTTCTTGAGCAAGCAATCCTCCAATGCCATCATTATAAGTAGACAAATACATTCGAAGTGGCTTCCCTGGAATTGGTGCAATCATAGTAGGCAAATGTTTTAGTAAATCCTTGATGTTTCAAAGGCTTGCTGGCATTTTGAAGTCCAAGAAAATACAACCCCCTTTCGAAGTAAGATCAGGAAAGGAGTAATATAAGTTGATAATCCAAGAATGAACCTTCAAATATAAGATACTTGTCCAAGGAAGGATTTCAATTTCTTATGATTTGTAGGAGTCATTTTGAGGATTGCCTTTAACTTCCTAGGATCCAAGTCAATGCCTTGCCTATGAACAAAAAAATCAAGAAATTTACCTGCAGTGACTCTGAAAGCACACTTAGCCAGATTTATCTTGTAATTATAACTTCTAAAACGTTCAAATACCATATTCAGGACTTTGAGATGATGACAACAATTCTTTGACTTTACCACAATATCATCCACAGTTTTCAACTTATTTGTGAATCATATCATGGAATATGGTTATTATATATAGCTCGCAGATAAGTGGCACCAGCATTCTTCAGTCCTAAAGGCATAACTGTATAATGAAAATTGCCCGAAGGAGTTTGAAAAGCAGTATGCTGGGCATCTACATGATGCATTCAAATCTTGTTGCAGCCACTGTATCCATCAATGAAGGAGAACATCTCATGTTTCAGTGTAGCAACAATGAGAAGATCCATATTGGGCAATGGAAATTCATCCTCAGGCAAGCTTTGCTGAGATCCCGAAATTTAACACATCATCGAATCTGTAATGAATCAAAATTTTGAGTAAAGTAATGAAGACTATGTCATAATTTCCATAACATTAGAACTTTAGTTGAAAACTTGAGGGAGTTAATTATAAATAGTTATAAGCTTTCCAATTGGGTGAGACACATTGTTTGGCTAACATGTGTATACACCTAACCACTTACACTTTAAAATCTAAGCAAGGGTTATGATATATTCTAATAAGAATTGAAGGTAACCAATGGCTGAGATTGATTAAAGGTTAGATGAACTAACTTTCACCAAGAGAAACCCTAATTTGACTCTATTGTGATTTTTGGCTGAGAAAGGAAAGAAGAAGAAGAGAAGAAGAATGAATTGTTGAAGAATTACCAAAGGAGTGAAGTTCTACAGCCATATTTCTACGCATTGCGTTGTAAGTACTTCTGTACTTTCGTCGTTTCATGGATAAGGGATTTCCCTTATTTGAATGGAACGAATCTCATAAAAATCAGTGTGAATGTCTAAGTCTATTATGAATTTGTAAGAATCATGCTTGGATTAAGAACTAATGGTATGGATTTCATAGATAATTCATGTTGTGCGATATTGTGTTAGAATCATGTGTAAAAGACATGTTGAGATGTTAGATTAATAAACAAATTGATATATGCATGAGATTGGAATTGTGGTGTAAGGAAACCTAGAATTTCCTAAGTTCATTTGTCGTTGGTGGCACTGAACGGTGTACCAGCAGTGTCCACCGACAGGCTATCTTCTATGTGTTTGTATGTTGGTCGGTAGCCCGGTCGGTATACTGGTGGGTCTGTTGACGGAAATGATTATTTGTTAAGGCTCTGTCGGCGGTGGGGTCGGCATACCAGAGTTGCCACCTCTGCGCGACTTCCATCGGTGGACTTGACTGGTATACTGGTCAAGCCACCGACAAAACCTTGTTTTGTGATTTAGTGACCATCGGTGCCACCGGTGAGGGTCTACTGGACAAAGGGACAGTATATCTACGAAATATGAGATGGTTTGATTTTGGTATGAAATTGAATGACATGATTAGTATGAATAATGCATATAAGATTCATGATGTAAATGATTGAAAGATTATACAATGATACTGATGTATTAATTTATAACCACTCACAATAGTACGAATCCTCGTAGGATATGGCTATTTTGAGGGTGTCAAACCTCAAGGACTGAATGGGTCTAGTTTGTTAATTTACCAAATTAAATATAAATTAAATTAATTAGACAATGAAAAGGAATAATTATGATCTAATTCTAAAAATCAAGTGAACTAATTTAAAATCTAAAAATCAAGTTAAACTAATTTAAAGGAAATTAATTAATTTGGAAAATAGCAGAATATTGATGATCCCTCTAACCCTTATATTATGGTAATATCATGAATTCCTAGGCATTAATTCAC
>JAUPMG010260186.1:0-20616 GCA_031762675.1 Pachysandra terminalis
CTAATTAAATTCTCTAACCTTATAAATATATAAAAAATAATTAAATAAATAATTAACTAAGGGATAAATTAAATTAATGGGTCTAGGTCACTACAAACCTATGGAGGCTCAAGAGTGGTTGAACCAACCTGAGCATATTTTCGAAGCATTGGAGTGTGAAGACCCGAAGAGGGTGAAGCTAGCCGTTTTTATGCTGGAGGGAGAAGTGAGAAGATGTGGAAGACCACAGTAGGAGTGCTTGGGGAGGAGGACATTTACTAGGAGAGGTTCAAGGTGATGTTTTTAGAGAAGTGTTTTTCGAGGAATGCTAAGAAGAAAAAGAAGATTGAGTTCATGCGACTCGGGCAAGGGAACATGATGGTAGCTGAGTACGAGGTAGGATTTACTGAGTTGTCGCAGTTTTCACCATACGCAATGGACGTGGAGGAGATGCAAGCGTTCTTGTTTGAGAACAGGCTGAAAGGGAATATTAAGTCCAAACTGGTAATTAGAGAGTTTGCAAGGTATTAAGATGTGGTCAATACCGCACGAAAGGTAAAGAGGAGCAACACCGAGTACATGAAGGCTTTGGAGCAGAGCAGGATAGGAGCAAGGAAAAACAATAGGCTAGCCGAATGCACTACGAAGGAGGCCAACGGAAATCTAAGAAGCAACGAAGTGAGAAGGGTGGAGCATCGGAGTACCGATGCCAATCATCTTATCTTATTCCTTTGGAGGATCGAACTTGTTACAATTGCGGGCAACGGGGAAATCTTCAGAACCAATGCCGAATGCCACCAAGGATTGAGGGAACAACACCCCAGAACTTCCAAGCCAAGCCACCTGATGCACTACAGCTTGTTCCAAAGACACACTATCCTCAGACTTTTGCAGGGTAAGCACCACCACAGAATAGGTAAGTGCCACAGCAGCAATACCAATAGCAGGGACAGAGACCAACAACCCCACAACATCAATTGCCTCCACAACAGTAACAACAACCACAACGGTCCTATCAGGCACCTCAAGGCCGCCTTCATGCCGTCGCCCAACAAGCTGTACCTTTGGAGGGCAAAGCAAGGGATCAGAAACTGCAAACGGGGGTGTTGGACGGTATCCTACCTCTTTTCTCGACTTTTGCTTATGTATTGCTTGACACTGGAGCATCGCATTCATTTATTTCTCATAACTTCATGGATTTTTTGGGTTTGACGAGTAGTGGTTTGATTCCTAGTCTTCTAGTGGAGAACCCCATGTGAGGTTCCTTGTCTTTGTGTAGATTGTGTAGATCTTGTCCCATCCTTGTGGGAGAAACTGTAGCAACGGTTGATTTGATAGTGTTAGATATGGAGAGGTACGTCATCCTGGGCATGGCTTGGTTAACAGCGTACCGGGTGCAGATAGACTGTTATAGCAGGGTTATCACTTTTGTCATTTTGGGAGGACTACCCATGAAAGTCAAGGGGCTTCGATCAAATATGTCTGATCATCTCGCAGTGCTTGAGTGGTGGTCAATAGAAGGGAAGTGAGGGTTCGAGACTATCCCGGCGGTGTGTCAATTTGGAAATGTGTTCCAAGACAGACCCAGATTGCCTCCTCGAAAGGAGATTGAATTCTCGATTGACTTGATACAAGGTGCGACCCCCATAGCTTTGCCTGCTTACAGGATGGCACCTACCCAGTTGGGGGAGCTTAAGAAGCAGTTGGATGAACTTCTCCGGTTGGGATTTATCCGACCTAGTTCGTAGCTGTGGGGAGCTCCAGTTCTGTTTGTAAAGAAGAATGATGGATCCATGAGACTAAACATCGACTACCGCTAGCTGAACCGAGTCACAGTAAAGGACAAATATCCTTTGCCAAGAATCGAAGATCTTTTCAACCAACTGAAGGGAGCCAAATATTTCTCCAAGATCGATCTTAGAACAAGCTACCATCAACTTTGAATCAAGGGAGAGGACAAACCGAAATTAGCATTCAGAACCCGTTATGGACATTTTGAGTTTGTTGTCATGCCATTTGGATTGAAGAATGCACCAGCTGCATTCATGGACTTGATGCATCGTATATTTAGGTCGTATCTTGATCAGTTCGTAGTGGTTTTCATGGACGAAATTCTTATATATTCCAATACACAAGAAGAACATGAAGATCATCTCACAATTATGCTTCAATCTCTGGAAGACCATCAGTTATATGCTAAGTTTGAGAACTGTGAGTTTTGGAAAGAGGAAGTGAAGTTCCTAGAACACGTAGTGTCTAAGGAAGGAATCTTTATAAATCCATCTAAAGTAGAAGCAATGTTAGATTGGGAAAGACCGAAGAACATGACTGAAGTCTGCAGTTTCTTGGGATTAGTCAGGTACTACCGAAGGTTTATAGAAGGATTCTCTCGCATTGTTGTTCCTCTTACCTGATTAACAAGAAAGGACATGAAAAATCAGTGGACTAAAGAATGTGGGAGGCATTCCAAGAGCTAAAGAATAGGTTGACGAATGCACCGGTTCTAGCACTTCCGAAGAGTG
The DNA here is from genome assembly GCA_031762675.1 of Pachysandra terminalis. Taxonomy (NCBI): domain Eukaryota; kingdom Viridiplantae; phylum Streptophyta; class Magnoliopsida; order Buxales; family Buxaceae; genus Pachysandra; species Pachysandra terminalis. The sequence continues at coordinate 2,502 of JAUPMG010260186.1, forward strand.
GAGTCCAATTCGAGATTTACGCAGACGCATCACTTTTTGGCTTAGGTTGTGTGTTCATGTAGGAGCAGAAAGTGATTGCTTATGCTTCCAGACAACTGGAGATCCATGAGAAGAACTACCCAACGCATGACTTGGAGCTAGTAGTGGTGGCTTTCGCTATTAAGATTTGGAGACACCATCTCTATGGGGAGACGTTTGAGATGTTCTCGGATCATAAGAGTCTGAATTATACGTTCTCACATAAAGAATTGAATATGAGACAACGACGATGGATGGAGCTAGTGAACGACTACGGCTTTTCTCTTCAGTACCATCCCGGCAAGGACAACATGGTAGCAAACGCACTAAGTAGAAAGTCGAGGAGCCTTGTAGCACATATCATAGTCCAAGAATGGAAATTATTAGAAGCACTATCGGATGTTGGAGTCAAGATCGGTGTCTAGGGAGCTCAGGCGAGATTTTTCACTCTAGTCGTCAAGCCAAACCTGAAGGAAAGAATCATAGAAACACAGACGAGTGATGAATGGTTGCAGAAGTTGGCAAGTGATGATCAGAAACCAGATTGAAACCGTGAAGAGGACAGGAGCGTTAGAATGCAACGTAGACTGTGCATACCAGAAGATGAAGAGCGGAAGAATGAGATTCTGAAGGAAGCTCACAGATCACGTTTTTCAATCCATCCGGGTAGCACCAAGATGTACAAGGACCTCTGAAGGTATTACTAGCGGAGGAAAATGAAGAAAGATATCATCAAGCTCGTAGCACACTGTGTGGTATGTCAACAAGTGAAGGTAGAGCACCAGAAGCCAGGCGACACACTTCAACCATTGCTGATAGGAGAGTGGAAATGGGAGCACATTTCCATGGACTTCATCTTGGGATTGCTGCAAATCAGATGCAACCATGACATGCTTTGGATAATAGTCGACCGCCTCACCAAGTCATCACACTTCATCCCGACTCGTGCAACCACAACTACAAAAGACTTAGCCAAATTGTACGTGAAGGAGATCATCAGACTACACAGCGTGCCAATCACGATTGTCTCTGACAGGGATTCTCACTTCTTGCCTTGAGTCTGGAAAATCTTATAGAGGGCTATGGGCACAGGAGTAAACTGCAGCACCGCCTATCATCCTCAGACCGATGGTCAAACTAAGACAGTCAACCAGATACTTGAAGATATGTTGAGTGCGTGTGTCCTAGACTTCAAGGGGCTAGGATGAGCATCTGCCGCTAGTGGAGTTCTCCTATAACAATAGCTACCAGACCAGCATTGACATGGCACCGTTTGAAGCTTTGTGTAGAAGACCGTGTGGATTGCCTTTGCGTGGGAACGAAGGAGGAGATTTCGTGGGCATGGGACCGGATTTGATCCCAGAGACGACGGATAAAATCGAAGTTCTCGAAGAAAGACTTCTCACAGCGCATAGTACACATAAAAGCTATGCAGACACTAGGAGGAGAAAGCTGGAGTTCGAAGTGGGAGACTAGGTATTTGTAAAGGTATCATCGATGGCAGATTCGGCAAGAAAGGCAAACTAGCGATCATTCGAGATTATCAAGAGAGTCGAAGAAGTTTCTTATAGAATACTCTTACCGCTGGACCTGTCACAAGTGCACGATGTATTTCATGTGTCAATGCTCTGGAAGTACCATCCCGATCCATCTTGCATCATTGACTGGGAGACCATATCCATTCGGGAAGACATCTCTTATGAAGAACTACCAGTGAAGATCCTAGACCGCAAGGAGTGAGTGTTACGCACCAAGGTAACACCGATGATAAAGATCTAAGGGATCCATCACAACGAATTAGATACCACATGGGAATTGGAAGAACATATCCGCCGAGAGTATCCATATCTATTTGAAGATTAGGTATGCAAATTTCGAGGACGAAATCCTTTTAAGGAGTGTAGACTATAACGAACTGAAATTTTGGGTTTTATGCATTGGGCTTGTTCGTAATTTCCAAAATTTTGGGGGTTATGAGTTATTTTCTTTGACCATTATTATTGGGTAGGACACTTGAGTTATTGCATGAGCACACACTACATCTCTCTCTCTCTCTCTCTTAAAATCTAATTCTATGGTTAAGATCCTTTCCCTAAGGTAAAGCTTAGATCTAAGGGTTAAGATTAAGTTGAGGGATTAGGAGGGTTTAAGCTTCTCAAGCTAACCCTAATCTCTTTTTGTGTAGTGTTGAGAGGATGAGAGAAGAAGAAGAAGGAAAAGAACAAGATTAGGAAGAAGAAGGCAAGCAAGATGAGAAGAGTACAAAAATCGAGAAGCTCAAGAACGAAAGTCGACCATCTTGACGAGGTAAGTACATTGTGTGCTTTTGATGTGTGTGATTGGGATTTTCTATGATGGATTCGTGTGATTGATGATGTTCCTTGATCTCATGTGTGAATTCATGGCTTAATATAGAGTTTGCATGCTTAATCCAAGATTAATGTTCCTCTTGATGTTAATTCTAGGTTTAGTGATGCTTATTGCTTCAAATGCATATTAGATTATGTTTTGGTGTGTTTATGATAGTTTAGAAGGTTTAGTTATTGATTTTAGATCATTACTAAATTGGTATTTGAAGTGGAGTTGGATTGGAGAAGAATGGGGAAACCCGGAAAATTCGTGCCCCGTCGATTTGTGGGCTTGGTCAGTGGACCAAGGAGCCCACCGAAGCAAACTTGAGGGTTACTATCGGGGGACCCATCAGAGCATCGATGGAGCCCACCGAAGCCTAAGGTACATGGTAGACATTGTCGGGGGCCTGTCGGGGCACCGACAAAGCCCACCGACAAGGGCTGGGGATTTCATTGGTGGACCCATCAGGGCACTGACAGAGCCTACCGATGGTTGATTAGGGGACTCTGTCAGGGGGGTTCCAGTCCACCGACACGACCCGACCTATGCATTAGAGGAGACCCTGTCGGTTATGGGCCACCGACCAGCCCACTGATAGTGGGAGTTTGTGAGCACTTTAGGAGGATATGAAGGCATGGGAGGACGGGGGAGATCACCTATCATTGCCTAGTGGATCTAATGAGTTGGATGTGTGAGATCATGATTGAATTGCCTTACATCCACTGATCTTGTGATTGTACTTCCTTACATGTGATTAATTAGAACTGAATTCATATGCTATGCATGTCATGCTAACTGTTCTCTTTGACTTATATTGGATTATAGTAGGCGATGCATTTGAGACTTCATATAGTTTGAACATTTTTATGCATCACATGTAGTTGGATGATAGTGGTATGCATTAAAGGACACTCATGCATTGTGGGTCCATATATGAGACCCATAAGCCAGACTAACCTTGGATTCTCGTAAGAAGGGCCAAAGGAGTGATGTGAGGATGTTGGTCTCAATGATGAGTGCCAGTGAGATATAACTTCTCTGGAGTGTGGCCTGAGGGGACTACGTAAATCTAAAATGATTTATGGGCGAGGGATTAACTATCCCAATACCCAGGAAACAGATATATATATATATACATATATATATATATATATATATATATATATATATGATACTATATTGTGAGTAATCTGATTGGTAGTAGTGAGTTGTGATGCGACATGAGGGAGAGTCATGTGTGGTGCCCCGGGTTTGTCCCATTATCAAAAATAATGGTGGGACTTGACTTCCCATGGGTTGAGAACCCTAAAACTGTGTTGTACTCACAAAATCCACTGAGAGTGCTTAGCCAGAATTGGTACATGGCATCCGTGTGATACATGTGGCCTCAAATGGAGATCAAGCATGAACATCCAATGATCATAATATCAACGGCATGCATTGCATTGCATTGCATGTGTTTGTAGTAGCCATCTTGATTGACCGATGGAATAGTTATTCATGTCATTGCATCCAATGAACCAACATTGCACTGTATCATGGCATATCACACATACTCATGGTGAATCCTTATCACGTGACACTTGGTCACGACTTGAGAAGCAATATGCCAATCCTTCTTGCACCCGAATTATGGGTCTGAAAGAGAGCCTGATGAATATTACTCATGAATCTTCTTCTGTTTCTGAATATCTTGGTACTATTAAAAGAATTACCGATGACTTGGCTCTTTTCGGTGCTCCTCTTGGTGCCAACACTATTGTCCTTCATGTCCTCAACGGTGTGGGGACTAAATTCAAAGAAATTACAGCAACAATTCTGGGTAGAGATTCTGTGATATCCTTTGAAGAGCATTACGATAAGCTCATCAAATATGAAGGTTTCTCAAAAGAGAAGAATTGCTTTCCTCAATCGTTCCTTTCTTTGCCAATAACACTCGTTTCTCCAACAACAGAAATAGCAATCGCAACAATAAGAAGGGAAATAATCAACAGCGCAACAACAATGGCAACTCCAATCAGCACAATGGACAGAACTCTAACACCAACAATTCAGCCAAAAAAAATCCGAATGTGGTGTGTCAGTTTTGTGAGAGCAGCAGGTCCCACCGCCAATCACGCCACTACTGGTGCCTCCGCTCCCACCAACAATTGGCTCATGGACTCATCCACATCGCACCACGTCACAACTGACTTGAGCAATCTCTCCTTGAAGGAGACCTATGAAGGACCCGGTGATATCATCATTGGGGATGGTACTGGGCTACACATTACTCACAATGGTTCCTCTAATATCTTTATGTCCTCTACATCTTTTTAATTATCCATGTGTTGTGTTTTCCATATATGTAACAAAATCTTATATTTGTTTCCCAATTTTGCAATTCTAATCAAACTTCTGTTAAATTTTTTTCCCTCTCATTTTGTTGTGAAGGATCTAACAACGGGGGCAACTCTCATCCGTGGTCAGAGTAGGAACAACGTGTACAAGTGGCCTAACATGTAAGGAGCTACTTCGACGAGAAAACTAGCGTGTATTGGTGTCAAGACATCTATCTACAATTGACATCGCCGACTTGGTCACCCCTCATCAAAGACACTCAGTTATCTTATTTCTCATAATAATCTTCCAGTCCACTAGTCCAAATCCAATCATTCTATTGTTTGTGATTCATGCTTATGTAACAAAAGCCATCGTCTACCTTTTGGAGTGTCTACTGTTCATAGTCGAGGACCTTTAGATCTCATATACTCTGATGTATGAGAGCCCTCCCCAATGAAATCTATGGATGGTTTCTCATACTAGATAATCTTTGTTGACTACTTTATTAAGTACTTATGGCTCTTTCGAATGGAAATAAAATCGGATGTCTATTCAATCTTTTCCAAATTCAAGGCTATGGCTGAAAATTTTTTCAAGACACCTATTGTTACAATTTATACTGATGGTGGACGCGAATATAGTGAAAATAACCACTTGTTGAATAGCATGGTATTCAACACCTTATTTTCCTTTCGTATACTCCTCAACATGTTGCCACTGCCGAAAGGCGTCATCGCCATGTTGTTGAGACTGAGTTGTCACTTATCCATAAAGTCTCTCTCCCGTTATCATTTAGGTCTCACGCCTTTCAAGCCATGATTTACCTCATCAATCGCTTGCCCTCACAAATTTTGAGCAAGAAATCTCCTTTTGAATCTCTCTTTAAAAATTCCAAATTATTCGTCACTTCTTGTTTTCGATTGTTTGCGTTATCCATGGCTACGACCATACAATAAGCACAAACTACAACCTTGCTCCAAATCTTGTTTATTTCTTGGTTATTCTAATGTCCATCATACATATAAATGTTTCAATTCCTCCACAAATCGAATTTACATTTCTCGTCACGTTCGATTTGTCGAGATCATTTTTTGTCTTCAACCTCTTCCTCTTCACGAGATTCAGTTGACTCTCACACAGCTGTTAAATGGTCAGTTGCATCTCCTTCCCTACATGCTCATTTCAACATTCCATTTTTGAACTCCATTTCCCCAAATTCTTCCACAAATCACACCAACCGTTTGAGTCACCTCCCTAATTGAGTACCTCTCCGACTGGAAACAATCCCATTCCTTTTCTTCTCCTAATTCTGCTCCACCTACTTCTGAATCTTCCACGTCTCTTTCATCTCCTAAAATCACTAATAATCCTCTCCTTACCCCATTCAAAATCTGTTGACTCCTTCACCCCATCAATCTCGCCCCAAGATCATGTGACTGAGTCCCCTCACTCTACTTTATTGTTGACTGTCGACCTTAACATGGCAGGTTCCTCTTCTCACACAGTTTCTACTTCACCCGCAGATGATGGTTAACTAGAGACAGGTACTTCTCTTCCACCACCTTCAAGTGACCCTTATAGAACACACACCATGCCCACTCGAGTTTAACACCAGATATTCAAACCCATTCAAAAACTCTCTATCTTCACACTACCAAACACCCACTCCCTTCCTCCTTTGAACCTACTAGTGTGTCGCAAGCCCTTAAGACCCCTGAGGGTGAGAGGCGATGAATGACGAATTCAATCCCTTGTTAAAAAATGCTACTTGGGAGCTTGTTCCACACACCATTAAGCAAAACATAGTAGGGTGCAAATGGGTTTTCCGTGTCAAACGACACCTCGATGGAAACATAGAAAACTACAAAGCACGCCTTGTAGCCAAAGGATTCCATCAACGAACCGGGGTTGATTACCATGATACTTTTAGCCCCATCGTCAAACCCACCGCCATCCGCTTGGTGCTCTCCATTGCCCTTGCTCGTGGGTGGTCTATGCAGCAACTCGACGTCAACAATGCGTTCCTTCATAGTCGTCTCACTGAAGAAGTGTTTATAACTCAGCCTCCTGGCTTCATCGCTCAATCTCATCCATCTCATGTTTGTCGCCTTCACAAGACGATTTATGGGTTGAAACAAGCGCCCTAGGTGTGGTATACTGAGTTAAAAAAATTTCTTCTCTCTTATGGCATCACTAATTGTAAATCAGATACTAATTTATTTATGTGCAATCAGGTCTCTATTATTTTCTATTTTTTTGGTCTATGTCGATGACCTACTTGTCACAGGAAATTCAAAGAATTTTATTGGTGATCTAATCACCTCTCGGTTCAAGCTGGACATGTTAAAGAATCTCTCACGCCCATGTCTACTTCAGTGAAACTTTTGAAAAGTTATGGTACTCCCTCCGCTGACTCTACCCAATACCGCATTCTTATTGGAGCCATGCAATACCTCTCCATTACTCGTCCCGACGTCGCCCACCCGGTTAATAAACTAGCACAATACATGCATGCTCCAACTCAGACGCATTGGGCTGCCACCAAACGGGTTCTCGGGTACCTCAAACATCCCCTTCACTTTGGTCTCCATCTCCGCCGCTCTCAATTAACCATTCAATCTTGTCTCCTACTCATGCTCCAACTCAGACACATTGGGCTGCACCAAACGGGTTCTCGGGTACCTCAAACATCCCCTTCACTTTGGTCTCCATTTCCGTCTCTCTCAATTAACCATTCAAAATCATCGCCTACTCAGATGCTGATTGGGCTGGACATAGAGATGACTCCACTTTCATCTCTGCATACATCATCTTCCTTGGAGGAAACCCAACCTCCTGGTGGTCCAAAAAATGAAGAACAGTCGCTCATTCGTCCACGGAAGCCGAGTACAAGTCAGTTGGTTCCGCTGCTGCCGAACTCTCATGGCTTGTCAACATTCTTTCCAAGCTTGGCATCACACTTTCTGCATCTTCTGCATTGCTTTGTGACGACCTCGGTGCCACTTATCTCTGTGCGAACCCAGTCTTTCATTCGCACATGAAACACATCGCAATTGACTACCATTTTGTTCCTGATAAAGTTGCTAATGGCTCTCTGAAAATTTCTTATGTTTCAACCCATGAACAACTTGCTAATCTCCTCACTAAGCCCTTGGCTAAAAAGCGATTTGCCTCTTTATAGTCCAAGATTGACACTTTCGATGGAAGTGCCATCTTGCGGGGGCATATTAGGAAATATTTACAGCCTGGAGAATCTTTTCTAAGCTTTTGATAATAACGATTTATTTGATTCCTATAATTGTGGATCTTGTACATGTATTTTCAATTTTTAGCTTCTATACATCTTGTATATATACTGCACTTTTATATGGTGAATATACAAGCTGTTTTATAAAAACTTGCCCTAGACTCTTTACAGATGATGGTGGTTTGGATGTGCGGAAGTGAGGTTGAGGGGGTTTGGATTGCAACAGAAAAAGAAGAATGAGAGAAGGGGAAGAAGAAGAGAAATGAAGGAGAGGAAGGAGAAGAAAATAAAATTGAAGAGAAAAGGGGTTACCGAAAATTAAGGTGTCGCCAAAAGTCAAACGCCACCATTGGGGGAGGTAGGGATAGGTGAATAGCATTTAGGTTCTCTCAGAGCAAAGGGAAGAAACTGGCTGTGTTTTTTTTTTTCAAATCAGAAAAACCTCCTCAGGTCTGAAGGTCCCTTGGCTTTTATAGCCAAAGGACTAAAAATGCTAATTAAGTTAGTCTGGGGGTTTAGAAAAAATAAAAAAACATTTTAAAGAGAATTTTTTAGGCTCAAAAGAAATTTTAAAAACATTGGGGGTTATTCATTTTGAATAGTATCAAATTAGTTTGGGTTTCTTTTGGTTTGGTTAGAGATATTTTTTATGCTCACGAGTGGCGAGATTCCTCGCCACGACCCCACAACATCCTGCACAAGCACGACATCATTCGATACTTACCACGTGGTGAACAATTTTCTCAAAAATTTCCATAAGAGACCCCGGGTTTTTGCAACCCAAAATTCCGAGAATTCACAGTCATTTTGATGGGTTTGGTCTGCTAAAACCAACTGCCATTGGGAATGGGACTTTAAGATGCCTAATGGGGTTACACAAACCAATGTATGTTGCTTATAGTTATATCTTGCTATGCACTTGTGTTTGTATCCTGCATTGTATGCCTTATTGTTTATCTTTTGGTGCATGTCCCAAGGTCCTTAGAGTTTGTTATGGTATCACTGTTTATTTCATGGAACCAACCTTTACACCTCACCTTATGTATACAATGACCCTACTAGTCTCTTGTAGTGAGTATACATAAGCTAGTGTTTACCTTGGGTTAAGCTCATCCTTTGGGATTAGAGTTCACCAAGATAGCAAACCCTTTGGGATTTCCCCCCCAAACAGTTTTATCTATTTTTCGATTTTTGACAAAAAGGGGGGACATATAGGTACTCCACCCATGGCACATATTTGTTTTGCAGGTACAGTTATTTGTTTTTGCAGTTATGTCCAAGTATGGGAGAGTTGAAGCAAAAGCTGAGGGGGAGCGTAAAGCATTGTAGAGTCTTGAGTCTTTTGTATCTTAGTTTTTCCGTATGAATTAAATTGTAATAATTTTGTATCTTTTGTATTAAGTTCCTAGAGGTCTAGGAGTGTGTGTTGTACCTAGGATAAGAGTTTGAGTCACAAATGCACAAAGGGAAGATTACTATTGTCATAAGTTTTTCCTAGACATCCCAGTGTTTGTTAATGTTGTGACATAGTGTGACGGCCTAGACCACCTAATATATATTTTAATTCTTGTCGTGACTCTACCTCTCGATTTGATCGCTAATCGGATTAGATCCGACCATGCGATCGGGTTTGTGATGTTTGCTTGGTCATAGTGCTTCATATAGTAGTTTAACCTTTGTGTGTTTGAACTAATGGCATAATTGTAAAATCTTGTGTTGATGAGGTGTATGGTTCAGATTTTAGTTGTTGAGTTTGAATGGTTTGAATCGAAGTGATTAAGCTTTAAGGGTTAGGATGGAAGTGTGAATATTGAATGGTTGGGATTTTGACACATGGCAATAGTTGGTTTGAATGAGAGAAATCTCATGTTTGGTCTCATTTGTTTTGTTTGCTTGGTTTTGAGAGTTTGGGAATAGTACAAGAGAAGGATTTCATTTGTTTGGCTTGGGATTATTGCTTGAATAAAAAAGGTAAGTATAAATTCATGAATGCAAATAGGTTTATCTTAGATTCTTGAACATTTTCATGTTCTTCAAGTTTATGTTTATGTTTGATGATGAATGGAAGGATTGAAAGCTAGATAGTAGTTAATAATATGTTTTTCATGCTTGATAAGGGTTCATCTTAGACTATGAATGAATTAGGTTATGATAAAATTGATTTAGAGGAAAAACCCTTTCATTTTACCCTGTTCGTGATGTTCAGCGGTCTCCTTGGCGTGCCGAACGGTTCCCCGAACACCTTCTGGGCCAAGGGCGAACTCCTCAACGCGCCGAAATGGTTGTCGAGTATGAATGTTTCCGATTTGGTCGCTAAGTTTCAGTTTGGCGCGCCGAAATGGACTTTGGTGCGCCAAAGAGTGCGCCGAAGAGGTCGTCGAGGAATGAGCCCCTGGATTTGTCACCGAATCTCAAAGAGGTTCGCCGAAGACCCCACCGAACCGAACAAAATTGACTAATAGTTTGATGTTTGTTAGTTGATATGCATTGGCATAGTTGCGATTTGAATTTACATTATTTGTACCCAAGTATGATTGATAGTGGAATTGATATCTTGTAACCTGAATCTATGAGATGCTATGTGGAAATGCATCGGAATGTGCAAAATGCTTATCTTAATTAGTTGCAATGCACCCTGTACTCTATGAGATGTATGTTTAGCTAATGTGCACCACTTCATAACACTTCATTGACTCTAGGCCATAGATTGTCGAAGAGCATGACCTTGTATTCCAAGACCTTGTCGTTGCATCTCGTGAATTGAAATAAGAGTGATGTGATTCCACATCTAGTGACGAGGCTGGCGGGACTGAGTTGAGGGAGTAGTTAACCTATCATACTCTCCTTGTGCCTAAGGGTATTAGACCCAAGGATCAGAGAAAGACCTCTGTAGTTTGGTCAAGTGTCATGTTTTAGTTAGGGATACCGCACGGGGTGCAAGTCTCGGTATACGTACCACTGATAAAAAATAAGTGGGGGATTGTGCCTCCTAGGTTGAAAGCACGTAAAACTATGTTGTAAAAATAGAATAGTGCTATTCCTTGGACCGTTACGATGGGGGATGATTTCAGGGTGTTGGGACACCTTAGGGCGAATTTAGGTTGTTGGGACACCCCGAATAGAGACTGGATCAAGAGGAAACTTGCCACATTGATACTCTGACAGAGTTGCATTTGCACAACATATTAGATTGCTTGTTAGATCACCTTGGTGATTTATGCAATTTTGGTGCACAACATGCATAATAAATTAATTTACCTCATGCATTGCATTTGTTATGTTTTTCCTTATTGTTTGACTTGAGAACATTGTGAATGTTTAGTCTCTATGGTGACCTTATACATTCCTGAATTTATTTCTTACTGGCTTTATAGCTCATGCTTTTTAGCAAATATTTCAGGACACTTAGAGGAGATTGTTGCCGAAGAGAGCACTATTCGGGAGGAGGTCTACGAGGAAGAAGACGAGTTCTACTTCTACGAGTGATCATCATTTGTAATGTCTATAAAATATTTTGTAAATACTCCGATAATTTTTGGGTTTTGAATCTTTTTGGTAGATACTTGGGATAGTATCTACAGTTTAAAAATCTGACTTTAAAGCCTAGAACTGTACTTTGGATTTTCGCTGTTACCGTGTAATTATTTATGTCTACACTTTCATATTTCCTTTTTTTGAATGAAAATTTTATTCATTCTTACTTTAGCTACGAATTGACTACCACTCTCCTTTCGAGGAAGTGAAGGTTACAATCTAGACCCCATTAGGCCCCAACGGTCTCATGGGTTTGGGTTGTGACAAAGTTGGTATCAGAGTTTTAGTTCTTCGTTTTAAGTCAGATTTTTCTTAAGTTTTACTACTATTGAAATTTGAAAGTTTTTGAATGTCGTTGTTTCAAAAGTTTCTCTAAGTTGCTTGTTAAGTTCTAACCATCTAAAATTCTTACTTACAAGAAATTCGGATGTGTGAATTCCTTTGACAGTTATTAGACTCCTTCTATGGCTGGGCGAAGAGGTGGACACGCCAATGAACCATACCACATTTGACGGAGGATTATGCGAGCCGGAGGGGTCGTCATGCCAATGAACCTCCATTGGCAGAAGATCTTAGACGTGACCCTCACCTAGCAGGCGTCATGGCTGATATGATGCAAAGGCAGCAAGTCCAACTCCAAAGTGCAACACAGAAGAGCATCTCATGCCTTGAAAGTTTCAAGAAGCTTGTGCCTACACCGTTCAAGGGAGCGATAGACCCGATCGAAGCGCAGAATTGGATTGACTCCATGGAGCATATATTCGAAGTGACGAAGGTCGAGGATGACGACATGGTACGTTTTGCAGCCTTCATGTTGGAGGGAGAAGCGCGCCATTGGTGGAAGTCCACGCTCGAGATTGCAACTGTCAACACATGGGCGAGGTCTAAGGAAGTTTTCTACTTGGAGTATTTCCCGAAGACCATGAAGAGAGAAAAGGAGCTAGATTTTATGAAACTCGAGCAAAGCAGCATGACGGTGATGGAATACACCGCCAAATTCATGAAGTTGTCTCAGTTCACGACTTATGCTGTAGACAAGGATGAGAAGAAAGCTTTCCGTTTTGAGAGCGCCTTGAGGCCGAATATCTGTAGCAGACTGATTGTGATAGAGTTCACCGAGTACCACAAGTTGGTGGACTGCGCTCGGAGGGTCGAGAGGGATATGGCAGAATTCAGAAAGAACGTGGAGCAAAGGAATGCCAAGAGAGGTCCTAGACTGAGTAGCTTCAAAGGTAACACATCTAAGGTGCAGAAGAGGCAGAGAACTCAGGGACCTTCAAGTTTTCAAGGTTTTGGGAACTTCCTGATGCGATACCACAATTACGGGAGATGAGGTCACAGATTCAAAGATTGCCGGGCACCACGGAATCCAAATCAAGGTTTCTTCCAAAGGCAATCGCAACAGCAACAGAAACTAGTACCCCGGCTACACTACGTACAGAACCCCACTCCGATTCATCAAGTGCCGCCTTTCAAAGGACTTAGCAGTGGGCCTTCTCAACCACGACTGCGGCAACCACCTCAGATAGCCAACGTTTTTGCTATAGAGCCACAGCTGAACGAGGTTATGGAAGGTACCATACGACTCTCCCTTATTTCTGCATGAGTACTTTTTAATACTGGAGCTACCCACTCATTCATTGCACGATCACCGGTTCACTGTCTTGGTCTACACATGAAGAATCTAGAGAAGTGTCTAGTAGTGGCAAACCCAGTAGGAGGTACTGCACAGTTAGATTTGGTATGTGAGTCTTGTTTGATTATGATAGACGAGTCCACGTTGCCCATTGATTTGATTGTGCTTGATATGCATGAGTTCGACGTCATCTTGGGAATGGATTGGCTAGCTACACATCACGTGCAGATATACTGCCACAACCGAGTTGTTTCTTTCCTAATCCTGGAGGGTGAACTTGTAGAAGTTTTGGGTTCGAGTATTGGATTACCTAACGTACCTGCCTGTCTAGATCTTTGGTCTATTGAAGAGAAGAATGATTGGGAAAGGATTCCTATAGTGTGTCAGTTTAGAAAGGTGTTCAAAGATATTCCAAGATTGCCACCGAAGCGTGAAGTAGAGTTTTGTATTGAGTTGGTAGCAGAAGCACAACCCATCGCACTACCAACATACCAGATGGCACCCAATGAGTCAATTGAATTGAGAAAGTAGTTGTATGAGTTATTAGCATTGCAGTTTATTCGACCGAGTTCTTCACCTTGGGGAGCACTTGTTCTCTTTGTTAAGAAGAAAGACGGATCTCTTTGACTGTGTATAGACTACAGGAAGCTGAATCAAGTTACAATGAAGAATAAGTATCCGTTGCCTCGTATGGATGACTTGTTTGATCAGTTGCAGGGAGCTTCTTATTTCTCAAAGTTAGATCTCAGATCTGGTTATCACCAATTGCAGATTAAGGAAGAGGATGTATCGAAGACGACGTTCAGGACAAGTTGTGGAAATTTTGAGTTCATGGTCATGCCATTTGGGCTGACTAACACCCCAGCACCATTCATGGATATGATGCAGAGAATTTTCAGACCCTATCTAGACAAGTTCCTTGTAGTATTTGTTGACGACATCCTGATCTACTCGAAGTCGAAGGAAGAACATGAAGAACACCTCAGAATTTCCTTGCAAACCTTAGTGGATTACTAATTACATGCTTGGAAGGGCGAGGTGAAGTTCCTAGGGCATGTAGTGTCCAAGGAGGGTATCACGGTGGATCCTAGCAAAGTGGAAGCAGTCTCTAGTTGGGAGCAACCCAAGAATGTTTTGGAGATTCGTTGCTTCCTTGGTTTGGCGGGATATTACCGGAGATTCATTGAAGGTTTCTCTCATATTGCAGCCCCGTTGACTAAGTTCACTTAGGATGTCAAGTTTATTTGGGACGACGCTTGCCAGGAAGCCTTCACCACCCTCAAGGAGAAGCGTACTACTACTCCGGTCCTCACCATTCTAGTTAGCGGCATCGGCTTCGTAGTTTACACCGACGCATCTTTGTCCGGGCTTGGTTGTGTTCTGATGCAAAGTGGTAGGGTAAGATTCAAGGCAGCTGAAGATGCATGAGAGAAACTATCCCACGCACGACTTAGAGCTTGCAGTGATAGTGTTCGCACTAAAGAATTAGAGACGTTGCCTTGTTGGTGAAACCTTTGAAGTGTTCTCAGATCACAAGAGTCTCAAGTATCTGTTTTCTCAAAAGGAATTGAATATGAAACAAAGAAGATGGATGGAGCTCGTGAACGACTACAACTTCTCTCTTCAGTACCACCCTGGTAAGGCCAATGTAGTTGCGGATGCACTTAGCCGAAGACCTAGAAGTGTTGTGGCTCATCTACTAGTTCAAGAGTGGAAACTCTATGAAACAACTTCGTTGCTCGAAGGACGGATCGTGGCGTGAGATTGTGCAACATACTTGCAAAAGCATCACTGAAGGCGAGGATCATTGACCTCCAGAAGAATGAAAAGTGGATGCAAGACTTAGCCGCGGATGAGGAAATAACATATTGGACCAAGGCTGAAGACAGAAGCATCAAGTTTAAAGGGCGACTTTGCGTACCACATGACGAAGATCTGAAGAACAAAATCCAAGCTAAAGCCCATATATCGAGGTATTCCATTCACCTCGGCATGACCAAGATGTATTACGATCTTCGGCGCAACTATTGGTGGAATCGTATGAAGGTCGAGGTCGTAGAGTTCGTGACCATGTGTGCCACCTGTTAGCAAGTAAAAGCAGAGCATTATCAGAAGCCAGCGGGTACACTTCAGCCTTTACCCATTGGGGAGTGGAAGTGGGAGCATATGTCCATGGATTTCAACATGGGACTATCGAAGACTCGCAGTAACTTCGACATGATCTGGGTGATTGTAAACCGTTTGACCAAGTCAGCACATTTCCTAGCTGCGAGGACTATGATGAACACCGACTACTTGGCAACATTGTACGTGAAATAAATCATTCGCCTACATGGAGTGCCTATCACTATTGTGTCAGATTGAGGGTTGTAGTTCACTTCATGGTTCTGGAAGACCTTGCTCAAGGCCTTAGGGACGCAACTCAACTTCAGCACCGCCTTCCATCCTCAAACCGACGGTCAGACAGAAAGGGTGAACCAAGTACTGGAGGACCTCCTGAGATCATGCATTCTGGATTTCAAGGGTAGCTGGGAAGACCACCTTGCACTTGTAGAATTCTCCTTCAATAACAAGTATCAGATGAGCATCGGGATGGCACCATTTGAAGCACTCTACGGAAGACCCTACCAATCGCCCTTGTGTTGTAATAAAGACAACGCTCGTGTTTCGTTGGGACCCGATATCGTAGCTGAGACGACTGAGAAGATCAAGTTGATCAGAGGCAGACTACTTACAGCTCAGTATCGGCAGAAGAAGTATGCGGATGTGAGAAGACGGAAGTTGGAGTTCATGGTGGCAGACTGGGTATTCCTTAAGGTCTCACCAACCAAATGAGTGGTTAGATTCAGCAAGAGGAGCAAGTTGGCACCAAGGTATATCGGACCCTTCGAGATCACCGAAAGGATTGGAGAAGTGGCTTACCGAGTGCTACTACCATCCTCTATGGACTTAGTGCACAACGTTTTCCACGTATCCATGTTGAGGAATTACCACCCCGATCCAACTACAGTGATTGATTGGCAGATTGTGACGATCCAAGAGAATGCCACTTACGAAGAGCATCTGGTGGAGATCCTTGACCGGAAAGAGCAGGTGTTGCGAAACAAAGTCATAGCGAAGGTGAAGGTCTTATGGAGCAATCATGAGACTTCTAAAGCGACTTGGGAGCTTGAGGATGAAATGCGAGCCAGATACCCGCAGCTTTTCACTTGGGGTAAGTAAATTTCGATGACAAAATATTTTTAAGGAGGGTCGGCTGTGACGGCCTAGACCACCTAATATATATTAAATTATAATTTAATTGTTGCGGTGACTCTACCTCTCGATTTGACTGCCAATCAGATTAGATCCGACCATGCGATCGCGTTTGTGATGTTTGCTTGGTCCTAGTGCTTCATATAGTAGTTTAACCTTTGTGTGTTTGAACTAATGGCATAATTGTAAAATCTTGTGTTGATGAGGTGTATGGTTCAGATTTTAGTTGTTGAGTTTGAATGGTTTGGATCAAAGTGGTTAAGCTTTAAGAATTATGATGGAAGTGGTAAATATTGAATGGTTGGGATTTTGACACATGGCAATAGTTGGTTTGAATGAGAGAGATTGAGAGAAATCTCATGTTTGGTCTCATTAGTGTTGTTTGATTGGTTTTTAGAATTGGGAATTGTAGAAGAGAAGGATTTCATTTGTTTGGCTTGGAATTATTGCTTGAATACAAAAGGTAAGTACAATTTCATGAATGCAAATAGGTTTATCTTAGATTCTTGAACATTTTCATGTTTTTCAAGCTTATGTTGATGTTTGATGATGAATGGATGGATTAAATGCTAGATATTAGTTAATAATATGTTTTTCATGCTTGAGAATGGTTCATTTTAGACTATGAATGAATTATGTTATGGAAAAATTGATTTAGAGGAAAAACCCTTTCATTTTACCCTATTCGGCAGCCTCCTCGGCGCGCCGAACACCTTCTGGGCCAAGGGCGAACTCCTTGGCGCGCCGAAATGGTCCCCGAGTATGAATGTTTCCGAGTAGGTCGCCGAGTTTCAGTTCAACACGCTGAGGAATGAGCCCTTGGATTTGTCGCCGAATCTCAAAGAGGTCGCCGAGGCAGGCTTCGGTGCGCCGAAGACCCCGCGTAACCTGACAAAAATGACTAATAGTATGATGTTTGTTAGTTGATATACATTGGAATAGTTGTGATTTGAATTTATGTTATTTGTACCCAAGTATAATTGATAGTGGAATTGATATCTTATAACCTGATTCTATGAGATGCTATGTGGAAATGCATGGGAATGTGTGGAATGCTTATCTTAATTAGTTGTAATGCACCCTGTACACTATGAGATGTATGTTTAGCTAATGTGCACCACTTCACAACACTTCATTGACTCTAGGCCATAAATAGTCGAAGAGTATGACCATGAATTCCGTCACCTTGTGGTTGCGTCTCGTGAATTGAAATGAGAGTGATGTGACTCCACATCTAGTGACGAGACTGGAGGGATTGAGTTGAGGGAGTAGCTAACCCAACATACTCTCATTTTTCCTAAGGATATTAGACCCTAGGATTAGAGAAACACCTCTGTAGTTTGGTCAAGTGTCGTATTTTCCTGAGGGATACCGCACGTGGGTGCAAGTCTCAGTATACGTACCACTGATAAAAAATAAGTGGGGGGATTGTGCCTCCTAGGTTGAAAGCCCTTAAAACTATGCAATACACATTGAATAGTCTTATTCCTTGGACCGTTAGGATGGGGATGATTTCAGATTGCAGGAACACCTTGGGGCGAATTCAGGTTGCTGGGACACCCCGAATAGAGATTAGATCAGGAGGAACGATGCTGTCACGACCCGACTCTAGGGTGTAATCCTCTATGAGTCACCACAAGAATCAAGCGACGTAACTCTCACGCCCTCACCAGGAGGTGGTAAACAAGTAAGTAAACAAGAGCTAAAGTAAATAGAATTAAATGGAATTCATTACCCAGCCCAAACGGAAG
>JAUPMG010260206.1:0-20612 GCA_031762675.1 Pachysandra terminalis
AGAACAAATCACATATATAACCTTTTAGACGGGCAATGCATTAAACACTCCATATATACCAAATAATTCCACCAACATCCTCATATCTCCGTTTTTCAAGGCATTCACGCACTTCTAGTAAGTCACAATAATATATAAAAAATGGCACATCTAAATAAAAAATTAAAACAAACTAATAATAAATTTTAGAGACGTCTATATCCCGGCCAATAGCACGTCGAAGCGAGAAGGATATAGCCGGACAATCCGGTTAAGGCATAACTAGGGCCACATTCTCTAAACAATAATTATTAGAAAGGCAAGAAAGCCAAAAAGTAATCAGAACATAAGACTTAACTAAACATGCATAGACATCATGAAAGATTTAAATTAAAAGAGCCTAATTTTATGCACTCAATCAAGTGGAACAAGATTTGTATACACAACCAATCATAGGAAATAGAATACTACATATTTAAAGATGTTTAATTTTAATTGAAAATTAAAACAAACTAATAATTAATTTTAAAGACGTCTATATCGCGGTCGATAGCACGCCCAAGCGAGAGGGATATAGCCGGTCAATCCGGTTAAAGTAGAACCGGGGCCACATTCTAAATAATAATTATTAGAAAGGCAAGAAAATCAATAAGTAATCAGAACATAAGACTTAACTAAACATCCTTAGACATCATAAAAGATTTAAATTAAAAGAGCCTAATTTTATGCATTCAATCAAGTGGAACAAGATTTGCATACATACCCAATCATAGAAAATAGAATCCACATATTTAAATTTGTTTAATTTTAATTGAAAATTAAAATAAACTAATAATTAATTTTAGAGACGTTTATATCCCGGTCGATAGCAAGTTGAAGCGAGAAGGATATAGCCTGACAATCCGGTTAAAGCAGAACCGGGGCCACATTCTCTAAACAATAATTATTAGAAATGCAAGAAGCGAGAAGATTCATGCCTTTGTCGCAGGCGAAGAGGGTGGCTACGATTAAGGAGACTATCTTCGGCAATGGCAACGGCAACGGCATTATCACTCTCCCTATGCCAAATTAAGGTTATACAACTAAGCTTTTCCTACTAATATAATGCATTCATGAATTTACATATCGCTTTAGAATTACATGAAAAGCGGAATTCAATAGAGTAATTAGATTCTTAGAAGGATATCTGCAAACTAATAAAACACCGGACCCCAAAAGAATTGGAGAACCACAGACTCCATAGCAAATGGCAAAGAAATAAACGTACTTTGGATTCTCGGAAATTGTAGAAATGATAATTTTACCTTAAAACTAATAATTAATTTTAGAGACGTCTATATCCCGGTCGATAGCACGCCGAAGCGAGAAGGATATAGCTGGACAATTTGGTTAAAGCAGAACCGGGGCCACATTCTCTAAATAATAATTATTAGAAAGGTGAGAAAGCCAATAAGTAATCAGAACATAAGACTTAACTAAACAGGCTTAGACATCATGAAAGATTTAAATTAATAGAGCCTAATTTTATGCATTCAATCAAGTGGAGCCAAAATAAGACCATAAAAACTTGGAAGTTCCAAAATACAAGCCACTACGACAGAAGGAATCTAAAATTAAACCAAAAATATTAAACTTCCCCACATTGTGATACATAAATAGCCAATTCTAATTGTCAGAGACCTACAAAATAAAATCCAACCTTCTGAAAGAGAATCCATACAACAGATCCTGAAGGAACCATTGTATGGATTCTCCATTTGAACTAGGCTTAATTGCTGCAATAGTCATGAATCGTTTAACAAATTCATTTGGGTAACCCAAAAATCCAGGATAAATTAGTAAAAATTCTAAAAATATTCGAGATCGGCTTCCTTTTGAAACCCTTTAAGACTTGTTAATCTCAATTATAGAGCAAAATAGTAAGATTACTTCAATGTGCTTCATTTAAATTCAAAATTGAGATCCCAAAAATCCATTTAAATGTGTAGAAATTGAAGCAGATCGAAATTTATGCTCGAATGAACTATAAACAGTAAAAATTGTGAGCTTAGGATTCATATACAGGTGTAGTTGTTTTACAAAAATTAGGGTGTCCAATACGCTCTCTAGGTGCACGAACAAGATATACAATCCCAACATATCAACAATCGAAATAGAAGAAGCAATCAATCAAGATGGAGCTATGAGAAAAGCTCTGAGTTCCAGATAAATAAAACTGAAGACTATAGGGGAAGATGATAAGGATTGCTGAAGCTATGAATGAACAATCATCAGATTCGTGAAACCATATCAAATCGAACATAAAGAAGGATTCCAAAAACAAAAACAAAAAAATGAAATGAAATTTCCAAGAAATTAACAGAAAGAAAGAAAGACTTGGATGTAGGGAAAAATAACGAAAAATATTTTGATTCAAAGAGAAGCGGCCATTAATACCTTCTCTTATTTTTTTTACGGCGACTAGGAGGAGGAGGGTTTGAACTTTAAGAAGATTTGGAGGTAGAGAAGGACGGCGATAGTGATTGAGGCAGTAATGACGATAATGCGGGAGCGGGAAGAGAAAGAGAAAGGCGGGAGCGGGAAGAGAGAGAGAAAGGAAAAGAGGGTTTGTCAGCGGCTGAAAGAAAAAAAAAAACCCATTCTCGGTGGTGTCATAAAAACTGCCGACTAGTACATCCTTCTCAGCGGTTTTATTTACACCGTCGTCTATAGACAACACCTTTCTCGGCGGTCCTCTAAAGACTGCTGACTATTATACCTATATTTGCGGCCTTATTTAGACCGCCGTCTATGGACCAGATGTTTATCGACGGCCCATTATAAATCGCCGTCCCTCGTCACGTTGTCTCAGAGGTTTTATGCAGACCGCTGAGATAGGGTTACTTTTGCGCGGGAAATTTCCCGCGCGAAAGGGGCTTAGCGGGATTTTTTTTCTCTCTGTAAGGATTTCTCGGCAATCTAATAAAAGCCGCGGAGGTAAAAACATTAGACAACGGTTGTTATTAGATCGCCGTTAAATGCTGCCGGTAAAAACCCATTTTCTGCAGTGACTTCATGCATACCAGGTTGTCCTTAGGACAAGTTCACCAACTTGAAAACTCCTTGGTCTGACTAGCTTGTTGTAGGCATGAGCAATAATCTGATGATAATGCAAGTTGCTTTCCAAAGCCTTTTGCCTTTTCACATCCAAATTATCCAATTCTTAAGCGCGTAAGAGAGGAAAATCTCTGAAATCTCAGTCGACCCTGCTTGCATGCAAGATCCTTGCTGAGGCAACTTGTAGTTCAACTGGAAGAAGAGCTTCTACTCCAAACACAAGAGAAAATGGGGTTGCATTTGTAGCTCTGTGCTTGCTTACCCTGTATGCCCATAAGGCCTGAGGCAGGGATTCCATCGATCTTGTAGGCTGATCATGCACCATCTTGCTTAGGATTCTAATCAAAGTCTTGTTAGTGGCTTCAACTTGAGCATTTCCTAGAGGATAGTCGGGAGTAGACTTATTATGCAAAATTCGATAATGAACAGTCATTTCTCTAATTGGCCTGTTGAGGAAAGAAGTTACATTGTCTGTAATGATCCTTCAAGGAGGACCAAAATGAAGAACAAGATTATCCCTGATGAACTGAGCTACAAAAGGTCCATTAGCTCTTCTCAGTGGGACAGCTTCAACCAGTTTTGTGAAGTACTTTGTAGCCACCAAGATCCAGGAGTGTCCTCTCCTACTCCTAGGATTAACAGATCCAATCAAATCCAAGCCCCAAGTATGAAATGCCCATAGAGAAATAACTGAATGCATTTCTTGAGCAGGTATACGGGGAATGCTATCTTGAACCTAGCACTTCACGCATTTCTCACAAAGTCAGTTGTGTTTGCTTCCATTGTAGGCTAGTAGTAGCCTATGTCTTGAAGTTGCTTGTATAACTTCTTCTTTTCTTGATGAGGTCCAGATGTACCACTATGGACTTCTCGAATGACAATGAAGATTTCCTGAGTATCAAGACAACGCAGAGGAGTATCATTGAAGCTCCTTCGAAACAGTTCTCCTTGCTCCATGTAAAATCTAAGGATATTGCGTTTGAGCTGAAGAGCCTCAAACCTATCCTGAGGTAGAACTCCATCTCGAAGGAATATGATATACGGTTCCCTCTAATCTGTAAACACATGGACGAGAAATGCTTCTGCAACATCAGGTGGCTCTTGACACTTGACACAAGAGAGTTGTAACTTTGCGGCCTCGAGTGCCATGGAAAACCAATATACTCCTGATCTTTGAAGTCGTCAATACAAGGCAATAACATCTGGAAGTCCACAGGTGTTCTCATGCATAACTTGCATCTTTTTCATGGCTTCCTACAGTCCAAGGCATCTAAAAAGAGCTCCACTGACCCCTTTATAATAAAGAACCTTACCTTGCTTGGTAAAATTCATTAAAATCTTGAGAGGGGTAGTGGGAGTACAGTGAAGGAGATTGTCTAAATCATAGATAATCTGATACCTTCAATCTGCTTCTGGAATGAGCTCCTCATCCTCTTGAAGAAGCTGGGTGGAAGGAGTGGGCCTTCGAATGACTTCCAAAGTGGTTGTATCAAGCTCCATTTGAAGTTTGTTTCCCAAATTGGCCAAAGCATCAACCTGCTTGTTCTTGCTTCTCATTGTATAAGTCAAGGAATAACTTACGAATCTTCGAAGGAGAGCTTGTATAGCTGTCCTGTAAGGAACTAAGTCAGGTTCTTTGACTGCAAATTCCTCATTGATTTGAGATACAACCAAGAAGGAATCTCCTAAAATATGAATGTTTTGAACATTCATCTCATGCACCAAAGTAAGACCAATCAACAAACCTTCATACTCTGCTCTATTATTGGTGCAAGGAAAATCCAGTTTGAAAGAAAAGGAAAACTGTTGACCATTTGGAGAAATAAGTTCAATCCCTGCTTCACCGCCTTGAGAATTGGATGACCCATCAAACTTCATCTGCCACTCCTCCTCAGAGACTACATATACCTCATTCATGATATCATCCTCTTCTTCGTGGGTGGAGAAGACCGTTAATAAATCAACAACAGCTTATCCTTTGATAGCTCTTGGAGTCTTGCACACAATCTCAAGCTGAGCTAGTTGAAGTAGCCATTTGATATGTCTTCCATAAAGAATGGGCTGGGAAAGGAGATACTTAACAGGATCACTCCTAGTGACAAGGTGAATCGAATGTGAATGTAGATAATGCTTCAGCTTGTTCACCATGTGCACTAGAGCTAGACAAGACTTGTCTATCCTGGACTATCTGATTTCAGCCCCCTGTAAAAGCCTACTGACATAGTAGACAGGCATTTCAAGGCCTTGCTCATCCTCCTGAGCAAATAGACCACCTATGGCTTGATCAGTATAGGCAAGGTATAACCTAAGAGGTTTCCCTCGAATATGAGTCATTATAGTATGGGGATGGGCAAGAACTCGTTCGATTGCCTCGAAGGCTTGCTGATGTTCCTCCTTCCAAGCAAAATGAACATTCTTTATCAGGAGAGGCATAATTGGGATAAGATAAGCAGAAAGTATGGGTATGAACATCCGGATGTAGGACACTCGTCCAAGGAATGATTTAAGCTCCTTCTGAGTTCTAGGAGGAGTTAAATCAATAACAGCCATTGCCTTCGTAGGGTTAAGTCAATTCCATGCCTATGGACTATAAACCCAAGGAATTTTCCATATGAAACCCCGAAGGTACACTTCGCGGGATTCATTTTGAGTTTATACATCCGCATCTTTGGAATACCCTTTCAAAAATTGCAAGATGATCTTCCCATTTTGCTGACTTTATAACCAGATCATCCACATAATCCTCAACTTCCCCATGCAACATATCATAGAATACAGCAGTCATAGCCCTTTGGTAAGTTGCGCCAGCATTCTTAAGACCAAATGGTATGACTGTATAATAGAAGTTGCCCAAAGGGGTTCTGAAAGCAGTTTTTTCAGCATCCCTTGGGTCCATATGAATCTGGTTATAACCTGTAAAGCCACCCATAAATGAAAATATCTCATTTCCTGCAGTAGCATTAATCAATATATCCATCTTAGGCAAAGGGAAATCGTCTTTTGGACAAGCTTTATTAAGATCCCTGAAATCTACACAACATCTAAACTGCTCATTTTTCTTTCTTACAGGGACACCATTAGATAGCCATGAAGGATGCTGGATAGGTTGACGAAGCCTGCCTGCAGAAGCTTCTCAATCTCGGCCTTGATCTGTAACTCAATGTTCGTCCTGAAGGTTCTTGGTGCTTGCCTGATAGGGCACACTTCAGGGGAGATGTGAAGTCTATGAGTCACCAACTCGGGATCAAGACCAGGCATATCTTCATAGCTCCAGGCAAAGACATCTTTGTACTGGGAGAGCAATGCTATGAAGGCTTCCTTCTACTCTGGGTCAAGACAAGAAGAAATGTGTACAAGCTTGTTGACACTTGGATCCTCTCCAAGGTCAACTATAGATAGATCTTCCTGAACAGCCTGAACACTACCTTATAAGTGTTCTGGGGCCTGTTCAAGTTTGGATTCGGGAGCTTTCAGCAATTCTTCACGAGGAAAACACTGCAGGACGTCAGTGGATGGAATCCCCTTTGGCTATCACAACATATGTACAAACCTTCCATCCGGAAGGTTCAATCTTACACAACGGATCTTCGAAGATCAAGGGCCTTCCGAAGAGGATGGTACTGATGAAGACGGTACTGAAGAAGATGGTACTGAAGGATCAAACGATTCAAGACAAGCCTATAAGGGCAAAAGAGTTCCTTGAGGCTTGGTAATGTGGCATTCCCCGTCCGGGGTGAATCTGTCATAGTGGTTCGCTTCAGCGAAGTGAAACTCTGATTCATCAAAGGGAAAGGACTCTGCCATTACCCTAACAACCTTCCCATTCCAGATTCCCTTCAAACGTTGATGATAAGAAAAGGGAACTACCTTAGCCCGGTGTATCCACGGCCTTCCCAACAATATGTGGAACGCAGCTTTGTCATTAATGACATGGAAAGTAGTAGGAAATTTAAAAGATCCTACCCGAATGTTGAGAGTGATGAAGCCCATCGTCTGCTACCATTGGGTGTCAAAACCCAGAATTCGGATCTGGCTGGGGACAATACATTTGCTTTAGACACCTACTGCTTCTAGGATCTTAAGAGGAATGAAGTTGACAACAGAACCATTGTCAACCAACGCCCTCCAAATGTCTACACCTCGCAACGTGGCATTCACATACAAGGGCTTGTTGTGATCCTCTGAAGACGCCATCATGTCTTCATCCGTGAAGGTAATGGCAGACTTGCTAAGTCGAGGAGGGTAGTAAGTAGAAGATTCCTAATGATTGAAGCACACGAATTCGTACTTCTCCATGATTCCTAGCAATGCTTCTATGGCTTCAGTCCTCATCTCTGAGGTGAATTGCATGTCCTCAAAGAACATCTGAAACTTTGTAGTAGTACGTACAACTTCACTTGATTGGGGGTCTGATTTATGCCTGTTTTTGAAGATAGACAACATTCGCACAGCTTCCTTTCCTTTTCCCTTGTGCCGAGGAAGAGGATCAACATGCACCTTTGCATCTAGGATGTCGATGTCTCCATCTGCCAACCTAGAATGGAAGGTCTTACTCAAAGCCCAACAGTCAAAAGTGGAATGACGAGTATTGCGGTGGAACTTGAAATATCGCAGGGACCTTTTGTCAGCTTCTGTGGGCTCCTTCCCAATAGGTGGTGGCAAGATGCGATCATCCATGATCCACTCCTGCAACAGGGCATCTAGCTGGGCAGGAAAACAAGTCACTTCAGGAGGCGGGACGCGCTTCTCTCGGTTGTTGTTGTTGCTGCTGCTACTACTGCTAGGCCTGCCTTTCCTCTTAGGAATAGGCTCCTCTTCCTTCTTAGTAGTAATAACCAGAGCACGCTTCCTCTCCACATTTTTCTCAGAAATTGGAATAAAAGCATTGGTCCTTTTGGTGTACTCATACAGCTTGGTGAAGCTCTTGATCTCATGGTTCTCTATGTAAATGCGGTATGGAAGGAGCATACCATTGATGCAGATCCTGACAAACTTCTCTTCAGAAGCTGCCCCCGTGCAGGTGATCACAAGGTCTCTGAAATGCTTGACATACTAAACCAGATCTTCATCCGGCTTCTGCCTCTCACGGCTAAGATCAATTATGGTAAGCTTCTCCTCCGTAATGAAGAACTTGTGAGGGAACAAAGACACCATATCCTCCCAAGTGTGCTCAGAACCAGGCTCCAGCCTGCTATACCAAGTGTAAGCCCGCTCAGAGAGTGACTTCGAGAACTCCCGCAGACGGAGCTCCTTATTGCTAGCATAAGCCCCCAGTGCTTCTATAAAGCGACTGACATACTCTCGGATGATCCCGTTTTGCCCAGAAAACTGGGGAAAAATCGGAGCCTCATAATCTTTGGGGTATGGCAAACTAAGAAGTGCTTCTGGGTACGGAGGACGAAAATCACTACCAATCCAGTCTGTGTCCTTGGACTGAGATTTATGTAGGAGAGCTTGGACATCCGCAATAGTAACAAAATCAGGCTTGGATGCAGAGGGAGGCATAGGTGTACATGGAGGAGGGTTTAATGTGGGAGAAATCTTGATAGCATGATGTGGTGGAGAACAAAGGCCAGGCTTGTTAGATAGAGCATCCAACTGAGCCTGTAGAACTTGAATGGTTTCCCTAAGAGATCTAACCACCTCTTCAGGGTCTTGAGGAGGAACAGGATCCTGAGAAGGATTCTTCTTTGGGATGTCGTCCACAATAGGAAGAGTGTTTGAACTGGATGGATCCATGTATAAAAGACAAGACAAAGACAGCAAACAGACAAGATTTGAAAGAAACGACTACAGACTCCCCAGTGAAGTCGCCAAATGGTGATAACGGGTTTGTAAAAGACCAAATATATTAGAATAAACTTTACAGCTAATACAAATGAACCAATACAACCAGCCTTCCAGAGAAATAGGTAAGGAGAGTCTGTCTCAAGGCAGCCTAAACCGTCGCGCAACCGTTCTGCCAAGAGCGTTCCTTCTCAAATGTCACCTGTGAATAAGACAAAGAGAAGAGATAAGGGGGAAAGAGAATGTTGCAATAACTGAAAGGTCAGTTCGAATGCATATCTCAGAGCAAGAAAACCTCAAGGAATTCGAATAACTGACTATCCCTTTTCTCTCTCAGAGCCTTAACTCACTGTTGTCTTCTACCTCTTAAATTCTCAAATTTTTTAAGTTTAAATTCTTCAGATCAGATCCTTTTAATGGAGGAAATGTTCTACTATTTATAAAGAATTTGGCCTCTCAAAAGAGGACAAATGTCACTCAGTCAAATGTATAGAGAGGAGCTTATAAATATCTCAATGCATAAAACATATCCTAAATGCCACTTGTTTTTCAACACGCCTAAGTAATTTCTAGAGAGAGGGATGAGTCATACGAATCTTCAAAACTTGCTCTGTGATAGGTTGCTTTAGATCTTGAGGCACACGCATTGAATGACACGTATTACATGCAATATAAATCTAAAAGCAACATCACCATTCTCGTCGCCATCCTAGATAAGACAAAACCCCCTTTAGATAAGTTATACAATAGATATTATAAGTAGCTGAGGTTTTATCGTGTAACTACCTGAAATTTTAATCTCAACTAATTAAGATTAAGCATAGAGTAAAAATCCAAAATAATGTGATTAGGTCCACTAATAGCTTAGGGTTATACCCATTAAACCCCTGACCTCATAAAATTAAGTTAAGTAAGGAAATAAATAAAATTAGATAGTCAAACTGAAGGATCAGATGATAAATTAGGGATTTATTAAGTTCTAATTAATTTAATAAATTAATTAATTACACTCGTGGACTCCCGAGATCCAACTCAACCTTAGTGACAAAAGCCCTCTATTGGGACCCGCAAACACGACCAGATGAGAGATATAGAACCAAAAACCTCATTTTTCCCTCAAGTGTAAACACTATTCACAAACTACATATAAATAGAGCCTTTGGCTCATAAAACACAAATTCACTCATTCTCTCTTCTTCTCTTGGGATTTTGGAGTCGTAAAGGATGCTTGGAGCTCAAGAAGGATCTTCCAAGTTCCGGAATGCGCCGCAACTCAAATCCGACCCTCACGACTACGCCCCAAGTTGAGTAATCTTCTTTGAACGAGTATTTTGGTTGTGTTTTAGTGTTTGGACATAGGTTGCCTCTTATGTGAGTGAATGGTAAATGGATAGTGTGGATGGGTGATTGGTGCCAGAGTACCCAACATACCCTAATATTGGTAGTAGAATTGGTATTGCGTTTAATTTCCTGTTAGTAGTGGTTAGAAGGACTTATAGCTAGGAATTCTACCGTATGTAATCTTATATGCTGTTAGTAAGTTAGGATATATGCTTCATAATAGGTAGTAAGTTAATTATATGTATATATGTATGAGTATATATAATCAACGTAATTAGTGAGTGGGTTATGTACTTCATATTCTTGGTAAATTAGTTATGGGATTGTGCCCATATGATTGATTTCGTGAATTTATGCCTATGAACTATTGAGTGTTGCATTAAATTTAAGGATGTGAATTGAATATTACATATGGACCTTCCGATTGTGATAGCCTGGTCTTATACCCCTCATGACACAAGGGTTTAGACTGACACATGAGATATTGACTTGAAAGCTAATTAGTTCTATGAGAGGACACTGGTCGGACCAAGCTTAGTATGCAAACCCACATAGGGAATCTCTTCAGTCTTGAGGTGAGACAATTTCTCAAGGATCCGCACGTTGGTGTAAGCTTGGAAGATGGAATGTTATCCCAAGGATCCGCACGTTGGTATAAGCTTGGGAGATAGCTAGGCCATATTATGCCTCTGTTGGGTTGTGAAGATGTATGAACCCTGAGGGATATCGAGGTGGCTGCAAGTCTTGGTTGAATGGCCCGTGATAAAAATAAGTAGGGGGATTGTGCCTCCTAGGTTGAAAACCCTTAAAACTATGCGGCTCCCATAGAATGGTCCTATCCCCTAGCCCGTCCTACGGGGGGGATGAATTCAGGTTGCTGGGACACCCCGGATAGTGATCGAGATCACGTGGGATCATACGATATCTCACAACTTAGACAGCTTAACAATTTATCTTGCATTGCACGCCTGTGTTGATATTACTGCTAGTGCCACTTGTATGAAGCACTTTGCCTAATTCTCATTCTCTAAAGCATTGCATATAGTGTAGGATCATAGACCACTGCGTATTACTCTATGAGGATGGGAGATAATTATTATTACGTGACACAACTGCACACAGCACACACTTATTATTTTAATTACATATCTGTTCACGTCTGCACATTTTCTCAAATACTGGAACATGAGTGAATGCCCTTCATCGAAGATTTACTCATCCAGGCTTCCAGCTTATGGATGTTGTTTAATATTTCAAGTTCAGGAGCTTAGGCACGGCACGGGAAGACTTGGTTTGGGTAGCATACTCTGATAGACGTGTGGTATAGTTAGTTAGAAGTAGATTTTAATCCATTTGAATTTGCTAGTTTAGCATATCATTTATAGTTACTTATATCTTACTAGAACTATTAAACTTCCGCTTATGTTTGTTGATCAACCTCTATAGCAATATGGGGTGAAGGTCGCAACTAAACCCATAGGTTCTGAACTTTCGGGTTGGTTCGTGACATATCGTGTGCTGTCCATTCTGAGAATCCGTTTCAATCAACCTTAAGAAGTCACTTCAACGTCATAAATACCTTTCTGAATTCGTATATTTCAAAGGAACTCCCTTTGGCAGCTATCTTCTTTCAAAGGAAGTAAAAAATAACTATATACTTACAAGGTGACCAATATATTCTCGAATTACCATATAGAGAACTCAAAATTGAGTTCCTCATCAGGAAACTCGTTTTCATGATCAATAGTCCCTATAAAGAAGAGTTTATTTTGAAATCCTTTAAGGTTCATAACTACAGTAACCAATTTAAGTGCCTTCTACTTGAATGAAATCAAAAGTAAATATGTTTTCCCCTGGGAATTCCTTCAAAGTGAAGTAAGAGGACATTTCTTAAAGTCCGTAAGAAACCTATCTTCAGGAAATACTTCTGGAGATGCCGTAAATTCGACTTCTAAAGCCCTTTCCACTAAGGATTTGCTTTTAGAAGTGAAATATATCCAATGTATAACTCGAAACCAATTCATAATAATGAATAAGAGCGACTTCGAGTCTTAGATGGTAATTCAGATGCATAAAAGAGTGCATTCGAGAGGGTAAACCCAAATCTGTGTCCTTCGAGGAGAAGAAAATCCTTAGTCATTTTTAGGGTGACAGGTCCTTTTAACGAATTGACCATCTCAAGGTGGTTAACCTCGAATTCATCATAAGAGGAAGAAATATACCTCCTTCGAATTCACTTTTAGCATGAAGGAATATACCTCCTTCGAATTCACCATCTGGAGGTGGTTAGCCTTCGAATTCACCATCTGGAGGTGGTTAGCCTTCGAGGTTGCCTTCGAGTCCGCTTTAGCAGGAGAAAATATACATGCTTCTTAATCCTTCCAAGACAAAACATAACAAATGGTCATTCGAAGTCTATGGATACAATCCAAGAACTACTTCTGATTTAGAAGGCATAAAAAGTTCCTTCGAAGATCTTTTTTCCAATAAAGTACCTTTGAAATGTAAAGGTAATGCAATAAAATCACTTGAAGTCTGTTCTAGAGAACGAATAGATGTGACTTCAAGGTTTTATTTGAGAATTCATGTGTTTGAGAAGTTCATTAGGGGTACCATGCCCCCTGTATCTGTTCTTCGAAAGAAATAAGGTCCTTCGCGTGAAAGAAGAAATCCTCATTCCTTCGAGAGCTCAGAAGGTAGTATGCCATAGGAATACAAGTCATTATCTTTTTGAACATTTCAAAAAGGATGTTAGCTCGTGTTTATCATATTTGGGACACGTGGCGTTCCCCCATAGCTGGAGTGGAAACATGGCATTTTCCCATAAGCTGGAATTCAAAAAGGTTGCTTCTCCAAGAAGCTTTCCTTTTTTGTGATAAGGACGGTCATATATTTTTGAGCCGGTTCAAATATCACATTTTTACCAAACGGTCTAATCACCGTACAACAGTTGTTGACAACTAGCACCTGGGAGACGGTTGCTTTGCAGTTATAGCTTTATTGAATGATTTAGTGTATGCGGCTATACCCAGAAAACGTGCACACGCGCTTTTAAGATAGTGCCACGTGTCTAATGCGATTAATTAGCCCGCCTGATCACCAATATCTTTTCCTGGATTGTTAATTTGGATGAATCATGGCATATATTAAGCTAGATAATAGATCATAAAAAATTAGCACTTTGGACGATTGTCCAACATAGGAAGAAAATCCTATTGATTCCCCCGTTGATAAAATCTGCAGGAATCCTGACCTTGTTCACCTGTAGCCAGGAGTTGATGAATTTGAAACTTGCTTCCACTCATGGTGTAAAGGATCCGCCGATCCAATTTGGGATCGGCTCAGGACGAGTCGTAATAATAAGTGAACCCTTAATTTATTAAAAATTCTTCGACTCAGTCCGAAATCGAGTCATATCGTCCGATCCAGACAATTTGATTCGTCCAACACCCCTTCAAAAGTTTCATTTAAAAAAAAAGAAAAAGAAAAAGAAATTGGGCTATGTTTTGGATCAATTGAGCGATCCAACTCGTTATCGGACTGGGATAATTCCTCATCCAATAGCAAGTTTAAACACTATGCTTCCACTAGGAAGATACCAAAATAGTTTAACAAGGGGTCTCATATCATCTGGAGTGTGCACGTTGCAGCATTGTGCATCTAAGCATGACATGTGTTTGCAGGTATGCATGGATGCGCATCACGCATCCAGACTTCTAGAAAGTGTAATAGAGTTTGGAGGGACGATATTGTTTGGAGAATGGGTGGCTAAAGCAGATACTGCAGTGCACATCTACGCACGCCATGCATTCACTGACATGCGTGGATGTGCGTGTGCCAATGCATTAGGTTCTAGAAGGTGTGCCGGGACTTGAATGCGTTAACGCGCATCTTGCTCCAGACAATACAATGTTGAGTTTGGTTACATGGTGCACATCCATGTATACCTGCAAATACGTGACGCACGTGAATGCACGCTCCAACTTCCATGTTCCGTGGTGCCTTTAACAAGTTAACCACTAATTCTTTATTGGACCATCTTCACATTTTACACCCTAAGTCACTCAAACTTGAAAATAACCTATGGTCTAGAGCACCTATACAGCGTTTTCTACTTCCTATTCAAAGACATTGCAATTTTCATTCTTATGCTTGGCCATATATACAAGAGAAAGAACATAACACAAAAAAAGAAAATCTAAATTTCATCATATAAATTGAAAAATATAATTCAGTTTTAAAAAATCCAACTAATAAAATATTCATGATATTATGATTTTGCCGATTGTAACTTGTAAAACCGCGGATTTAGGATGTTCGTGTACTCAAAACTCGGATTTGCGTTTTGAGCGCTACCCCTAGGTCATAGATTGTATGAATTAGTTTACACCCACGTTAACCTCCACTCTTGACCCATCGTAATTAGGGTGCAACTCAATGCAAATTGGGTCAGGTTGACCTCAACCCAACTCCAAACCGACCTCCTATTAACCGAAATCCAACCCAACCTGATTTGAAACCCGAACTATGAAATCCAAACACCAAATCGATTTTATTTTGTACACCCTAAACCCAATCCAAGTTGCTGTGAGTCATATATTTGGATTGAAATCAAAACTGAATGATATGCAAATACTTAAAAAATTCAAATCTAACTGACCCAACTTAAACACTGTTATCAAACCATAAACATGAGGGTTGCTTAGATTGGTTTGTGTTTAGAGGGGTTTTTATAAACCACTGAATTCTAAAATCTTAGTACTTCTAATATATATATATATATATATATATAATGTATTATATGTATATTATTAACATAATTAATTCGGTTTTGATTTTGGGTTGGGTTGGGTTACTCGAAGCCCTAACCCAAAAGCCGACCAAATTAATTCGAGTTGGCTTTTTTCAACCCAAAACCGACCTAAAGTGATATAAAACTCAACCCAAACCCACCCAAAGTTGGGTTGGATAGGTTTGGGTTCGGGTTAACCCTACCCAATTTGTACCCCTAAGGCCTAATCCTAATATAATATTGCAATGAATTCTAAACATTATCATATCTTCCAACCTTGAATGCACTTCTATTCATAGCCTAATAACAAAAACAAGAAGTGGAGAATGCACACATTGCACCTCACACACTATCTAATGCTTGTATGAGCCAACATCCACTAACCAAACCCTAAGCCATAAATCCCAATCACTCACCAACTATAACCCTCATTCATAAACTCCTATTTACTTGTCTTGACTTCATTAAAATGGCTTTGGCTTCATGGGTGTTTGCTGATAACAACACTAGCAATGTCAATCGTGCTCGGAGGAGCTGAGGACCCCATGTTTAACGGCGAGAAGCTCTTGACTAACCAGTTCCTGGAAAGTGGGCCCTACAAGTTTATAGTACAAGGAGGCTGTAACTTGGTCTTGTACAAGAAACAAGCTGATAACAAAGATAAGGCTCTTTGGACTACCAATACAAACGGCCATGGTGATTCATGTAACTTGGTCCTACATAACAACGGCAATCTGGTCCTCTTTTCCGGCGCTGACGTCGTCTGGTCTACAGCTCCACTCGTGGCCCCAACAATTACCGATTGGTGATTCAGAGTAACGGTAACTTGGTCAAATACGGCGCCGCCACTTGGTCAACTAGAGCAGCTCAAAATTCCAAGATTAAAGCTATAGTTGATCCATCAGTTTGACTTATCTATGTACACGCTCAGTTTGGAATGACATCCAAAATTGTAGCTTTTTTTTTTTTTTTTTCTAATACACCCCACATCAGTTAGCTGGTAGACTCTCCAGCTCAGAAGCTGGAGGTTACTTGATCTGACTTACGCCATATATGGTCCTTGTGAGTAGGGTCATGTTCTTGGGATTTACCCTGTCTCCATGGGGTCAAGAGTTCCACGTCACCAAAGAAAAAAAAAATCTAGTCTTTTATACTAACTATTTATGAATTCTAAGTTTCTAACCATTATATATTTTTTTAAAAATTACATATAAGCCTTAATTTACAGCTTTAAGTCTTTTATAATTTTGCTACTTACTTATTCTTCTTATTTTACAATTTATTTGTCATTTCAATCTTATAATAGTGTCAATTAGAATAAAGTAATATTCTAAAAACAAAAAAAATTGTAACTTATAAATATACTCAAATACCCTCATTAAAACCAACAAAGACCTTCTCATAATCTCATCACCCCATCATCATCATCACCACCCTCACCCCACCTGCCATCACCCCAAACCCACCACCCCTCCATCACCACCTCATCCCACGACCACCACCCCAACCAGGGTGGTAGTGGTGGTGGTGGGGATGGTGGTGGTGGTAGGGGTGGGAGGGGGATGGTGGTGGTGGTGGGTGAGGGTGGTGGTGGTAGGAGTGGTTGGTGGTGGCGGTGGTGGTCGTAGGGTGAAGATGGTGATGGGAGTAGGGTGGATATTTTTATAAGTTTTAATTTTAATTTTTTGATCTTTAAATATTGCTTTATCTTAATTATCATTATGATAGGACTGAAATGATAAATAAATTGTAAAATAAGAAGGATAAGTAAGCATCTAAAAAGAAAATAACGTTGTCATGTAAGACTTATATATAATTTTTCCTATATCTTTTACAACGATTTTTTTATCCCTAAACTTTTACAGGATTTTCTATCCTTTTGTCATTTTTTAAGAAGTCATATGTATAGATAATTCTTATAACTATTTACCCCTATATTTCTATATTATAATTATCGTATTGACTATTTTACCCCTTCATAATTTATCACTTGGTGTATTAAGGAGCACTTAAATACATGTGTAGGGTTGTCAACTAGCCGAGCTAGCTCGGCTTGGGCTCAGTCTCGGCTCGTATGAGTCGAGCTTGAGCTCAATATTTAGGCTCTCGAGCTAAGCCTTAGCCCAAAAAAAAGCTCATTATTTTAACAAGCTTGAGTTGAGCTTAGATAGACTCGGCTCAGTTAAAGCTCGGCTTGGTCTTATATATCATATATATATATATGTAATATTAATTATTAAATACAAAATTAATTAGTGGTGTGCTTAAGTCAAAGTAATTAAAAATTTTAATTAATTTAATTGAATTAGTGTTGAATTTCCCAAAAAAAAAAAAGAATTATCTCTGAATTTTTTTTTTTACATGCTTTTAATGAGCCGAGCCAAGCCTGAGCCTTGAAAAATTAGCGAGCCTAAGCCCAAAATTTTTTACCAAGCTTGAGCCGAGCCCGAACCTTGTCCAGATTTCACGAGCCCGAGCCGAGCCAGGCAAAGCTCGGCAAGGTCGGCTCGTTTACACCCCTATACATGTGTTTAACAAGCGCCCTTTTTTTTCCTTCAAAATAAGCAAACTATTATGATTGTAGATAAGTGCTTTAATAGAATCACTTATTATCCACGAGTGCGCCTAAACTCAGCCTAAGCCACACCCGCCCAAACCCAATCTGCAATTTGATTGGATTTGAAGTCCAAGCCCTTAGTCGACATCCTCCCAAATATGAGGCCGGGCCAACTGAACCGGGCGGATTGCATTACCCACATCCACAATATCGGCTAGTTTCACTGGTTTGTTTGTGGTCTGAATAGACCTATTTAAGGCTTTGGGGGCCGTATACTTAAGAAGATCCAACTAAAATTAACAATAAGTTAAATATTTTACAAAATATTATCCGGAGAAAATACCATTTTAAATGTTTGTCACGTGTTCTATCGATAGGGGTGTCAATTGGCTGGACTTGGACCGATCTATGCTAAGTCCTAGTCCAGCCCAGTCAAAAGAGAAGTATACCCTAGTCCACCTAAGGCCCGATCACAGCAGTATCTTCAAAGGGAAGCGTGGCCCTCTGAAAACATAGGGCTCGGACTGGGCTCGAGCTAATCTGATTAAGAACTATAAGATTGTAACGTCTTTCCCTGTATGTTTTGTCATTCAATTAAATTTGCTTCTGATAATAGCTTCGGACAAATAAACATTGTTAAGCTTGAAGCTCGGGTCGGCCAAACTCGGGCCAACAAAAGTGCTCATATATGTAAAGTATGAACCCGCTTGAATCTGGCCCCTTGCCACCCTTGATTCAGCCCATCCTAAAATTAATTTCGGTCAAATGGGCCATTGGCCGGCCCACAAAAAATTGACAGTCCTATCTGCCAGAGACTCAGGGTTATTAGAGCATCTCCAATTGACCCTTATCTCCTCCCTCAAATTTAAATTTGAGAGAGGGATAGGGAAATTCAACCCCAATTATCCCTCATTCCCACCCTCAAATTTGGAGACCCCTAAACTTTTTCTCAAATTTGGAGAAAAGTTTAAGGAGCCCCCAAAAGCTAACGGCTACTTTTTTTTATAAAATGGACAAAATTTTTTGAGAAAATTTTTAGGGGGGTGATTGGAGAGTTTTTTCTCAAATTTGAAAAAAAATTTAAGAAAATAAGTGAAAAGCATTTCTTCAAATCCTCATATTTGAAGAAACTTACTTCCAAATATAAGGAAAATTATAAAAGACCACTGGAGATGCTCTTAAAGACGGGATTTAGAGCCCGTTTATTAAATGGGTGGATTTGGGTTAATATATTGACCCGACCGTTTTCGAGACACCCGACCCATTGCCAGCCACTTTACACTCTGAAACGAAGAGATCAAGGAAGAGGTGAGGGCGGCAACTTCATTAATTGCATTTTCCCGAAATAAATATATAACGAATGCCAGTTTTGTTAACATCAGCCTGGGTGGCGCTACAGTTATCCTACGCCCCACTGCTCCTGAGCTTGTCAGAGAATAAATAAAACCCGAATATTTAATTCCGTCAGTGGTCAGTGCAGTAGAGAGAGAGAAAAAAAAGAAAAAGCCAGTGACCCCATTGTTTTCTTCCGTAAAATCCATTTTGGTTCTTCTTCTCTTTCCCCAGAAACGAAGAGATCAAGGCACAGAAGAATCAGAAATGGCCAACAAGGTCTCTAACTTCTCTGATCTGATTCAAAGAGTGGCGGCTTCTTGCTTGCTGCATCCACTCGCTCGAGGGAACGAACGCGGAGAAGACTTAGAGAACCCATCTGACAAAGAAGGAGAAAACGAAGATTTTGAGGTTCATCAGGAGTTCGATAATGAAGAAGAAACAGAAGAAGAAGAAGAAGAAGATAAAGAAAAATTTGGGGTTTTGGGGGAGAAGGAAAAGGAGAGTTCGGAAAGGGTAATGGAGTTGGAATCGATGATGGGGGAAGTATTCGATGCGGTGTCGGCCTTGAAGAGAGCGTACATGAGCTTACAAGAGGCTCACTGTCCATGGGATCCAGATAAGATGAGGTTGACTGACGTGGAGGTGGTTGCGGAGCTGAGAAAGCTTGGCCGCTTGAAGGAGAGATTCCGAAGGAGAAGCGGAAGACGGGGACGATCGGGGCTGTCCGCAGCCGCTGCACCACTGAGGGAGGTGGTGGCGCCGTACGAAGCGGCGGTGGAGGAGCTGAAGAGGGAAGTGAAAGCGAAGGATGTAGAGGTAGTGAACTTAAAGGAGAAGCTGCGACACTTCACCGCCAGCAGAAAGAAGGGTATGTTTCAGTCCAAGAGGAAAGTCAACTCCAGTCAAGGTATTCTTCTCTCTATAGATTACGGATGGGATATTATATTCTTATAGGGGCTATTTCGAGAACTTAAGATTTTATATCCGCACGTGGCGCATCTGTAGGGGATTTTGGCCTACCAAAAAGCACTAAGGGTATTTTGAAATTATCAATATACCCTTTCCTGGCAGTTTTTTAGTAGAGAAAATCTGACTAGATATTTTGACTAAGACGGTTTTATTAGGGGTGTAACTTGGGTCGTGCTACCCGAATTCAAACCGATCCAACCCGACGTTGGTTTGATTTGGGTTGGGTATTATATTACTTTGAGTTGGTTTTGGGTTGAAAGAAGCCAACCCAAATTAATTCGGTTCAGTTTTGAGTTAGGGCTTCGGATGATCCGATCCAATCCGAAACTCAAACTGAATTAATCTGGTTAAAATAGATACAATATGTATATATATTAACAGTTTATAAATTTTAGAGTTTAGGAGATTATAAAAAATCCTAAACTCAAAACAAAAGTACAGTTTGGATTGGGTCTGGTATAGGTTTTACAAAATAAAATTGGTTTGGTGTTTGGGTTTCATAGATTGGATTTCAAATTGGGTTGGGTTGGATTTGGGTTGACCTTAAAGAGGCCGGTTTGGGATTGGATTGAGGTCAACTCGACCCAAACGGAACCGAGCTGTTATGGATGCATTAGAATAACGTAGCACCGGTTACAGTTGCAGCGGCTCCGTCGCCTGAGCTGTTCGAAGCAATGACGAGCCAAGTGAAAGAGACGTCCAAGTCCTTCACATCCCTCCTCCTGTCACTCATGCGCTCTGCTAACTGGGACATCG
>JAUPMG010260223.1:0-20611 GCA_031762675.1 Pachysandra terminalis
AATAATTTAATTAATTTAATAATTTTTCTCCCTTCAGTCCTTGAGGTTCGACACCCTCATAATAGCCCTATCTGCAAGATTCGTCCTATTCTGAGTGGTATTATTATTATTTGGTTTAAAAAAAATCCACAATCAAGACACCGAAAGCACACTTCATCGGATTCATCTTCAGTTGATTGCAACGACATCTTTCAAACACTCTTCAAAGGACGTCCGTATGGTGAGCTCGTTCTTTCTATTTGACCACCAAGCCATCCACGTAGTCTTCCACTTCTCTATGCATCATGTCGTGAAATATGGTAGTTATAGCCCTCTGGTAGATAGCGCCTGGATTTTTAAGACTTAAAGGCATGATTGGGAAGTGAAAGTTACCTATGGGCGTTCGAAACGCCCATAGGTAACTTTATCTAGATGTAGCCACTATACCCATCCATAAACGAGAACATCTCGTTCCCTGCAGTTGATTCAATCAAGACGCCCGTATTTGGTAAGGGAAATTCATCCTTTGGACACACCTTTTTCAAATCATTGAAATCTACGCAACAGCGTATCTGGCCATTCTTCTTTTTGACAGGCACAATGTTGGCTAACCACGTCGGATGATATATGGGCTTTATAAATCTCGCCGCCAACAACTTCAACACCTCTTCCTTGATTTTCAATTCAATATCTAGCCTGTAAACCCTGGGAGTTTGTTTGACTAGTTTAGTATCAGGATCAACATTTAACCTGTGCACCACTAAGTTAGGATCTCGCCTCAGCATGTCCGAGTATTCCCATGCAAAAACATCTTGGTACTTATGTAGGAGCGTCAACCAGTCGATTCTCTCTTCTAAACTTAGCCTCTTGCTAATGAGAATATGTTTAGCAGTTCCTTCTACATGATCAAGGTTGACTTCTTCCATCTCCTCAGCTATGGATTTCGATCCATTTCGCAAAGCTTCAGGTGCTTCTTCAAGACTGCTGCAGCGTTCATCAATAGACAAGCACGAGAGGACACCCATCATGACGTAAGGTTTTGGAGTCGTTGCGGGTTGTTTTCCGCTCAACTCCTCACACCATCATAAGCCGTAAAAGAAGATCCCGTCTTCCCGCTATACTCTCACACACTTCATCTCTTGCTCTTCTACATCTTTCTTATTCCTCTTCTTCTGCGAAGACTCACCTCTCTCCTTTCCAGCTACCAAATCCTCCTATTTAGGTAAGTACTTCCTTTGAATAGGAGCTAATCGGGTTTCACCATCAGCCGTGAGCTCGTCGAAGAAGATATCTTCAACTTAGTGAATCTCATTCCAGTCAAAAGGATCAATATTAGCCTTCACTTTGATTTTCATGCCATGCCATCTCGCCTTCAGGCACTGATGACACGTTGATGGAACAACCTTATATCGATGAAGCCATGGTCTTCCCAGCAATATGTGGTAAGTGACATCCACATCAATGACATTGAACTTGACCGGCGAGCAGATAGCACCTACTGCTAGATCAATAGTAATATGATCCATCGTCTTGCATGTCTCATTATTAAAAGACATCACCTCTATAGGTTGTCTGATCATTCTCTTAGAAGGAATAGCTGCAGCTTACAAAGTCTTGTAAGGCAAAACGTTAATCGAGGAGCCAGAGTAGATCAAGGCTCGCTTGATCTCCTTGTTATTGATGGTAGTAGGTAGATATAAGGGCCTGTTGTGACCTGGTCAGTCCCCCATTACGTCCTCATCAAAGAAGCTAATAGCTCTTGTTATCTCTTGGCAATACTTCTTACGTCCAGTCCTTACAGAAAAGCATTGTTCATCTAGCTTAGCGGTAACAGAAACAAGGGCATCTGCCATCTCTCTTCATGCTAGGACCCTCATATCATCATAGAACTTCTCGACCTTAATATTGGTGCCCAAGCGTTGATGTAAGCATCCTCTATCTTCATCATCTACATTAATCACTTCTGGCCACGAACCCTAATCGGACTCCATTATGGATTCCATATAATCTCTATGAGCAATGGCATTGACAACCGCCTTCCCGTGATTAGGCAACGGATTGTCATGTACTGACTTGGATCCTGGTAGCTCTAGTTCTCCATTCTTGATCTTATTATGGAACAACCTCCTCAAGTTGTAATAGTCTTCTTTATTTTGACCGACAAAAGAGTGATATTGGCAGAAAATACCGGTCTTCTTATCTTCTTCTAACGCTAGAAGTCTTGGCGATGGTGGAGTCACTATGCCATCCTTCACCCACTGCTTCAAGATTACCAAAGCTTCTTTGATCGTACAAGTTAGAGGTGGAGAAGGAGTGAAAACCTTCTTTTGACGTCTAGTCTCACTAGCTTCATCCTTGGAATGTCTCCTCTTCTCCACCATCATAGTCTACAAAGTAGACTTCGAGTTGCTCTTCCAAGGGACATCCCCTTTGAGACTCATGATACGCCCGACAAGTCTTGCTGATTCGTACAAATGGGTGAATGTGTCGATTCCTGTATTCTCCAATACAAGATGGTAATCCTTCATCATACCGTCAATACACATCCACACAAGTTTCTCTTCTGTAGCAGTCTCTCGACAACCAGTAGTGAGATCACGAAAACGCTTCACATGCATCTCCAATCCTTCGCCGGAACTCTGAATCTCATTCCCTAAGTCCATAAGGGTCATGTGCTCTTCGACAAGGAAAAACTTCCGTAGGAATGCCACATTCATTTCCTCCCAGTCAAGGATGGATTCATAAGGGAGGTTGTCATACCAAGTGTAGGCACGATCCGTGAAAGACCGGGAGAACTCCTTCATTTTGAGCTCATCATCACCAACAAAAGCTCCCAGGAACCTGTGAACTTATTGACATGCTCCTTCGCGTTGTCGGTTCACCCGTTGTACTTTGGCATTAGTGAAAGAACTATGTATCCCATAGGGTAAGGTTTCTTCATGATAGTTATAGGATACGGTGGCCTGGTATCGATGATGAATTCAATAGGTTTCTCCTCTGTTGTTACAAGAGGTTCACCATCTCATCTCGAGTTACAAACCCGTTGTTCGTCACGGACTTTGGTTGTGACACACTAAAAGGAGTACTGACGGGTGCCATATTAGGTGTCGTAGGAGCCCTTTCTATAGTTAGCTCCTTAGGTGGAATTGGAGCACTGCTCTCCCGAGAAATCAAAGTCTGTAGCAAGTCCATCATCTTTGCTTGCGCTTTCTCCATCTTGTTCATCTGCACCCTCATCATCTCTATTTGATCTTCGCGATCGTCGGGTTGCACATCAATCTCTTCCTCACCTTCCAATTCGTGCAAGTCATTGGGAGGGTCTTCTTCATGTCTCTCTTCAACAGTATGGAACAGAGAAGCCCCAACTTGTTCCACGGCTTTCATTCTCCTCTTCTGCCTCGGCATTCTTATAGTAATGATCACTACATAGGAGACCAAGTCCCCAATGTAGTCGCCAACATTTAAACGGTGATTTTGTGAAAGAGTCACCAACAGTATTGTTACTAATCGATGGAAACCTAAATCGACAAGCGACCGTACACCATCTTTAGAAGAACGGAAAGAACAAAGTAAAACGACCGTTTGGAACGAGTCAGGTTAGGCTAGGGGAAATAGTGATCAAGGAGTTAGAAATTCGTGAGCACACTTCGGAGCCACGATTTAGGAGTCTAACCCATTAAAATTCTCGAGCCCCAAATCTTGAGAAATGAGCTACTATTTTTTGCATTTAGGAAAAAGATAATGACGGTTAATGATCTATTAAACCATTTCTAGCGGTGTTAAAATGCTCACCTGAAATAACATGCATCGGTTACCCCACTCTCTTAGGTGGACCAATCCCGAATCATATTTATGAATTACACATTTGCCATTGGAGTCATGACATTTCATGTAATCCACAGCATGACAAGAAGCTGGCATTCATCACGCCCCTCCGATCCTTTCAGATCTAAATCTTCCTATTATGTCACGCTCATAACGCCGAAATATAGACAATGGCAATCATCATGGAAAAATGTAGTAGAAGTTGTTTTAGCCTTGGAGCTGTCAAGGCTGTCTAGTCTTAGCGGTTTCAAGGTTCTCAAACCTTAAAAATTTCGAAGTCTTGACCTTCGACGTCGTCAATGTTCTCCTTGGACGGAGGTACAGATGAACTTCTACATCATCGAGGTTCTCTTTGGAAGGAGGTACAGATAATCTTCTACATCATCGAGGTTCTCTTTGGACGGAGCTACAAATGACATTCTATGTCATCAAGGTTATCTTTGGACGAAGGTCGGATGACCTTCTACGTCGTCGAGGTTCTGTTTGGATGGAGGTACGGATGACCTTCTACATCGTCGAGGTTCTCTTTGGACGGGGGCTATTAGTCTTAGCACTTTCAAGGTTCTCAAACCTTAGTTCCATTGAGACTATATAAATGTGAGGTGCATCTCAATATCAGCGTCCCGTCATGGAGTATCAATGTCTTACAACTTTCGGGGTTGTCTTTCCCCTTAGATGTAAATTCAAAATACTGTATTGAGTCTCACAACGTCCAGGGCTATCTCACCCCTTAGATGTGAATTCATATCAACGTGTTGATGTCTCACATCGTCCAGGGCTATCTCTCCCCTTAGATGTGAATTCATATCAATTTGTTGACATCTCACATCGTCCAGGGCTGTCTCTCCCTTTAGATGTGTATTCATATCAACGGGTTGACGTCTCACACTGACCAGGGCTTCCTCTCCCTTTTAGATGTAAGTTAATATTAACGTGTTGACGTCTCACACCGACTAGGGTTGTCTCTCCCTTTTAGATGTAAGTTCATATCAACGTGTTGACGGCTCACACCGACCAGGGCTGTCTCTCCCTTTTAGATGTAAGTTCATATCAACGTGTCCATCGGGATGCATCCCTTTGGTGAAGGTGAGGCGCACCTCTATTTTGCATTCCCATCATGGGGGTTTGGCATCCCACCGTGGAGTATTCAGCATTCCCGCCGTGGGGGTTCAACATCCCACCATGGAGTATTCGACATTCCCACCATGGGGCTTTGGCATCCCACCGTGGAGTATTCGATATTCTCTCCATGGGGGTTCGGCATCCCGCCGTGGACGTTCGACATCCCACCATGACGTATTCGTTGATATTAGCTCTATTGCGTATAATCCTTGAAAATGTATCGGTCGCCTCGCGACTTGACAACATTTGGAGTCATCATGGTAGCACATTACCTTTACCTCATATTGATGTTTCAGCTCTGCTTGTTCCGAACCGGTTCGATCCGTTGCTTGCATAATTCCCTCGGGTCTCGCCTAGGGTATGAATTGGACTTTGCTTGCATATCAGTCACCATCTTGACAGGTGTC
Organism: Pachysandra terminalis; assembly: GCA_031762675.1. Taxonomy (NCBI): domain Eukaryota; kingdom Viridiplantae; phylum Streptophyta; class Magnoliopsida; order Buxales; family Buxaceae; genus Pachysandra; species Pachysandra terminalis. The sequence goes on from JAUPMG010260223.1 coordinate 5,334, forward strand.
AATTTATCATTGGACTATTCGTCCTTAACATTTTTCATATCTACACCTACCTATGCATTAAACTATATATGTAAACTATGTGCTTTATATTAGCCTAGGATCATGAGAATGTGCTCATGTCTATGCTGTCTTAAATACATGTCTGCGAAATCATTGTTTGTGCACAATATTAATAAAGGATTTGAATTTATGAGTTGCATAATAACTACCCAGCTGTGATAGCTTCTCCGATATCCTATTATTGGAGTACTTTGTAATTGGCCAATAAAGGATACTATCATGACTCATGATATGGCTATGGTCAATGCTTGTCCTTTGAGATTAAGCCACCCTTGATGAGGGAGGTAATCCCAAGAGACTTGTGGTAAGATGATAGGTGAGAGAGTGCACTCTCAATATTCTGAATCATAAAAGTCAGTTCTGTTAGTATTCATATAATGTATGGCTCACTGAGGAGAGTTCATATTTTTTATGCCTTGGATATGATCCCATGATCGAAAATAATGTGAGGAGATTGTGCCCACTAGGTTGTAGTCCCTTAGAACTATGATGCGCACATAGAATATGTTACCTTTACAAATGGCCATGTATGGGGGATGGTTCGAGAAGACATCTTGGGCAAAGTAAGATGGATCTAGTGTGGGACATACACTATTCGAATGCTAAACAGCATGCGTTGCATTTTCATGTGCTTGTTGATATTATTGTTGTTATCTTGTGTATGATACACTTGATAACCTAAGTAATCATATAGATTTAGGCATTTTAGGCATTGATATTATGACCTTGGATATCCTTAGGATACAAACCAAGTGAGATTTGGTGAGAGAAGAACCATTGATTGTTGTTGTCCAGATTTATCATCATTATAATATATTTTCAAGATTTATCATCATTGTCATATATTTTCCAGATTTAGTATTATTACCATACTTATTATATATGTTTTTCATAGAATTGGGATTTTAGTAAATACCTTGTTTTGAAGGTCTACTCATCCGAGCTTTCAGCTTATATATGTTTTATGATATATTTTTTCAGGTTTGAGGATGATTGCTATTGTAGGGAGAGCTATGGGAATAAAAGGGAACTTAAAATAGAAGTTAGATTATAGGGATTATGTATTTAGATTTTAGTTTATTATATCAGAAAATATTGTAACTTTTATTTAAATATTTGTTAGAATTATTATATTATCACTTCCGCCTATGTTTCTATATTGCTTTCCACTCCCATTGTGTTAGGGTGAGAGTTACATTCAAACCTTTGGGTGTCCCGAGGATCTCTTTAGGTTTGGGATGTAACAAAAGTGGTATCAGACCTTATGTTCTAATATATTTTAAATAAAAGATTAAGAATTTGATAGGACTTAGGACTAGGATTAAAATGAGAAAATTATTAAGATAAAGGAGTTATAAGAGGGTAAAGGGAAATTAGATATGTAGGATGTGAGATTGTGAGGTACGATGATTGCAGTTGTGTGCACCTTTATCAGTAATTCTGGATAGAGAATTTGGAAATAGGGAGGACTACTATTTCTGAAAAGTCTAAAGGTTGCACTATAAGGGTCAATTCCATTTTAAGTATTCAAGATTTGCATGTCAATCAAAGGCTTATGATTGTTAATTGATATAATTAGAAAAATTATTTATAACCCTAATACTAACTATTTTTTTAGAAATTGAAGTCAATGTAATCTAGAATGCATTGAATTATATTCCTTGAAAAATTAAATAGGAATTAGTTATATATACATACATACATATATATATATATATATATATATATATATACACAAAGACTAAATAATAAAATATATGAATAAATGTAAATCATTATAATAATAATAATTATATTATATAAATTATATATATTTACACAGAAATTAATTGGATCACGTTTCGAAGAATTTATTTTGAATTCTGACCCAGGCCGAGACCCAAAACTGGGATAAAAAAACTAATTGTTCACCAAAGTAACTATTAAGCATTGATTGGAGTGAAATTTTGTGATATAAATGCTTAATATTATATAAATTAAATTATCAATTTTTAAAAAATTAAAAATATTAAACTTTCAATTTTGGCTGACCATCGGCTGCCTATTTCGGCTAGCCGACAAACACAATGACGTAGCCAAAACACTATAAATACAAATTTTTAAGGACGTAAATTATTTATTCAAAACCAAATCTTCCTAAAACCCTAGAGAACACTTCCAAGCCATCTCCAAGGATTTCTACCGAATCAACATCCACCTCCAACAAATTCAAACTCCGGTAAGATTTTCATTTTCATTGTTGATTTTCCAATTTAACTTAGAAACCTTTTCTCAAACCTCTTCTTACTACAAAACCTTGGAACAATGCCAAAAGGAAAGGGAAAACAAGTCCAAAAGCCTCCTAAGAAGACCAAAAGATCAACTAAGAAAACCAAGACCTCTAAGGCTTCTACATCTAGGAAACCTCCTCCACCATCACCATCTCCTGACCCATATGAGGAAGAAGTTGTTTCATCTCCTACCAAAGAAGAAGTAGAAGAAGAATTAGAAGAACATATCAAGGATCCCAACCAATTTAGCATTTACTACAAAGTTTTTGAAACCCAAAAGGCTATTAGATGGGAACCTATACTAACATGGGGTGGAAAGGAATATTTGTCTGCAACCCAGGAAATGTATAGCATTACCCCCTTGACCATTGCTCCCCCTCTCCAGTGCACTGTCGGTACCGGAGCTGTTCTTCCTCCCCCTCCCTATATTCCTGTTTGCTACCTCCATAGGGAGGAAAGCCCGTAAGGCATCCTCCCCTGCCCCTTCTTTGAACTTGTTTCCGGGGTCTTCCTCTTCCAAGCCCCTCACCCGAGCTGCTCGTTCAGCTCTCCCCTGTTTGCCATCCTCCTCACCTGGTTTATCCTCTCCCTCTCCTTCTTGCAGTCCTGCTAACAGCCCCTCTCCACCTCTTTCCAACTTTTCACCTTCACCCGTCTCCTCATCCTCACCTTCACCTTCACTTTCACTTTCACTTCAGCCTTCCCCTATCCTTACTGTTAGCTCTGGCCTTCTACCACCTCCAACTATCCCCTCTCTCCCCCTCCCCCTGTCATATTCTTCCTCCCCTCAACTTGTTCACATGGAAAAGGTTGCGCACCCTTTGCCTTGCCCTGCTTCTGTGACCCCTCCTCGTCCTCCTCCGGTGGCCTCTCCTCGTTCGGGAAAGTCGGGTCCGAGTGTGTCAGGTTCGCTCCCTACTCGTCCCGGTTCTCCTAGATCCGGGTCAGGTCCTTCTTCTTTGGATCTAACTACTTTTCAAATTCATGTTGGTTCCCACCAACTTGTGGGGGTTTCCCCTGCCTCTAAGAATGGTGGTCTGCCCAAGATTTATGCTGATTTTGGTAAGCTGCAACAACCTGCTTCTTCCCCTAGTCTGGTATATGCCGGGGTAGCCATAGAGAAGGGAGGACTGCCATCTGGTGCAGCAGACACTGCCCTCCTGCTCCCATTGCCTTCTTACCAGACCAATGCTGGAAATGGCATGCTGGCAGATTCTGCTGTGTTTCCTAGTTTGGAAAACATTGGACTGACCCAGGCGAAAAGGAGTCTGACTTCATCTTCTATTGGCTCTAAACATGCACCAGGCTCCCCAGCACCACTGCTTCAGGCACGCCAAGGTCCTAGTTTGGCTTCCCCCTACTGCTAGCCTATCTTCCTGCCAGACCCCTCCCCTGGCTAGCCATGCTACAAACCTGCCTTATCCTTTAGGCAGTGCTGTCCCCCCTCAACCCACTTCATTGCCTGGTCCTCGCACGTGGTCCAGTTTATTTGCTAAGTTAGCCCCCTCCTCTCACACACAATTTTCATACTTCCCTCCAACTGTCAAAGATGGAAGGATTCTGGTATGTCCTCCATGGGAAGTTATTGTCACTGGTGTTTCCTTGTGGGAAGGCACCTTAGTTGGCCACTTTCTGGACATAAAACTACCCCTTAATGTTGTGAAAGCTTTTGCCCAAAAGCTTTAGGGCAAGTTCAGTACTGTTGAGGTTACTGCCTATAGTAATGGTTTTTATTTCTTTAGGTTCTCTAGTAAGGAGACAAGAGATAAAATTTTGGTATCAGGGCAATGGCATTTTGCAGGTAAGCTCCTTATCCTTAGGGAATGGAGACCAAATGTGCCTTTCCTTAAAGAAAGTCTCAATACAGTGCCTGTCTGGATAAAGCTTTTCAACATTCCACCAGAATTATGGACCTTGGAGGGGATTAGTTATGTGGCTAGTGCAGTGGGGTACCCCCTTAATGTGGACACAGCTACAAAGAACAGATCATTGATGAACTTTGCTAAGGTTTGTGTAGAAATTAATACTGACTCTGTCCTTCCTAGCAACATTTCACTCAATATCTCAGGTAGCCCCTTAGTTGAAGACAATGTTGACATTGACGTTGAGTATCTTTGGAGGCCACAATTATGTACCAACTGTAAATGCTTTGGTCATTGGACCAAAACATGCCCTATACTAGCTAAAATTCCCAAGCATTGGGTTCCTATTAGGAGACTAGTGAGCTTAGGCAACAACCTAGAGGTTGAGCATATGGCAAAATCACATACTGCCAAGGAAGATGCAACATATCAGAATAAGGTTAGTGAAGAACACAGTACTGAACCTTTTAACCAGGTGCCTTATGTTCTTATGACTAATTGTGATAGGAATGCTGTGAGTACATCAAGTAATATGAAGGAGAGACATACAACTACTACTCAAAATCCCAACTGTGATGTTGATGCTCAGTCTATAGCTCATGACAGTGTGGTCAAAGAGATACTATTATGCAGCAACCCTCTTCCCCAGCCCCTTGTATCTTCAACAACCCAGTTTAATGTTCTTATGATGGAAGGTGAGGAAACTATGGAAATAGTAAATGAGCCTGACTGTAGCAATCCTGCACAGAAGAACTCCTTAAGTGGAGCTGGATCCCTTTCTAATCCTCTTTCTAAATGTCGAGTCTGTTCTACTGGAACATTAGGGGACTAAATGACCCAATGAAGCAGAGGGAAGTAAGAAGCTTAATCTCAAGTTACTCTCCTAGAATATTTCCATTAGTTGAAACAAAGGTAAGGGCTACTAATTCAGTGCACTTCATCAGCAGTATTGCCCCTGGATAGTCATCATTTCTTAATTAACCTTCATCTGATAGAGGCAGAATCTGGATCTGCTAGAATAACAGTGAAGTGGAATTCACACCTACATTCAGCTCTAGTCAAGTTGTTCATGGCTCTCTCACACTCAAAGCAACTAACTCATACACTATGATCAGTTGGATATATGGTGCTAATGATGTGAATGACAAAAAAAGACTGTGGAGAGACTTAACTAATATTCAACCTTCCTCTCCTTGGATACTGCTAGGAGACGTTAATGTTGTCAGGTTTAGCACTGAGAAGCTGGGGGCAGGGAAATTAACATACCAGCAACTAAAGATTTCAATGACTGTATTGATCAGTTGGGGATTAATGATTTATGATACAAGGGGTGCCAATTCTCCTGGAATGATAAAAGTCAGCAAAAGGAGAGGATATTATGCAAGCTAGATAGGGTGATGGTGAACCAGGCCTGACTACAGAACTTTCTAGCATCTGAAGCTGACTTCCTTCCTCCTGGGATATCAGACTACTCCCCAATGCTGGTAAGGGTCTTTGCTGATGGTCCCAAAGGTAATTGTCCTTTCGAGTTCTTCAATAATTGGACTAGCCACCCAGATTTTCCCAAGTTGGTTGAAGAAACTTGGGCAGATCACATTGATGGTACCCTAATGTTTATACTTGTGTCTAAGTTGACGAGGCTTAAATGCAAGTTAAAGAGGTGGAGTAAATCTGAATTCTCTGACCTACATACTAGAATCCAGACTACTAAAGAGGAACTTACCAAACTCCAAGTGGAAATCATGAGTGGAAATGCAAATCATTTACTAAATGAGAAAGCAAACAAGTTTTATTTGTATAGTGCCCTCCTCAGAGCTAATGAGTCCCACTTGAGACAAAAATCTAGGGAAACTTGGCTCAAAGTGGGAGATATTAATTCCAATTACTTCTATAAGTCACTGCTGATTCACAGATCAAAAAACAAAATACTCTCCATCAGAAATTCTATTGGTGAATGTGTCATAGAACATGGTAAAATTGCTGAGATATTTATTACCCACCATAAGAGTATTCTTGGGGAGGCTCATTCCCCTTGGAACATTCCTACTGACCACCCCCTTGTTAGTAAAAGGATAACTGATGCTCAAGCTGCTAAACTGGTGAAGGGTGTTTCTAATGATAAGATCAAGTAGTGATTGTTCGGCTTGAAAGATGACAAAGCCCCGGGACCTGATGGATACACTCCCAAATTCTTCAAAGCCTCTTGGGACATTACTGGGTCCCTCTTCTGTCAGGCCATCAGTGAGTTCTTCAGATCTAGTAAGCACCTCAAACAAGTTAATCACACATCTTTGACCCTTGATCCAAAGGAACCTAATCCTACATATGTGGAGGACTACATGCCTATCTCCTGTGTCAACACTATCTACAAATGTATAGCTAAACTCCTGGTTAAAAAATTTAAACTTATTGTTTGTGACCTCATTGGAGAGCACCAAAATGCTTTCATTCCAGGAAGGCTAATGTCTGATAACATTCAACTTACACATGAATTGGTTAATGACTATCACCTTAGCAGTGGTAAGCCCACAGTGGCTTGTAAGCTTGACTTGAGGAAGGCGAATGACAATGTCAGGTGGGAGGCTATTGAAAGTATGCTTGAAGCTTGGTAATTACCACTTATCTTCAGGCTTTGGATTAAGGCTAATTAGTAATGTGTCATACTCCTTATCCATTAAGGGCTCACTTAATGGATTTTTCAATGGCAAAAAAGGGCTGAGACAAGGGGATCCTCTCTCCCCCTACTACCTATATTCTATACTCATGGAGTATCTAGAATGCTGTGTACAGAAAAGAATTGGTGGGCAGCAGTTCTCCTTTCAACCTAATTGTCTCAATCCAAGAATCACACATCTCACCTTTGCTGATGACTTGTTCTTGTTTGCTGCTGGTGATCCTGGATCTACAAGGATCTTAAAAGAGGCTATGGATGAATTTCAGTCCATCACAGGGCTATCCATTAACCACTCTAAATCACTGTTGTTTGCTTCTGCTGTCAACCAAGGTAATCTTGAACAGATTAAAACTATATGGGGTATAGCTGAAGGGAAATTGCCCATTAAATACCTTCGGGTTCCTCTCAAAGAAACAGATTGTAAAGAGCTTATTGAGAAAACATCCAAAAGAGTACAGAGATGGAAATTCAAGGCCCTCAGTTATGGTGGTAGGCTTGAGCTAATTAAATCTGTTCTCTTCTCTATCCAAATCCACTGGAGTATCAACTTCATTCTTCCCAAGAAGATTCTCAAAACCCTGTACTAGATCTGCTACAGATATTTGTGGGATGGTAATGATCAGACAAAGAAAATATGTAAAGTGGCTGGGAAGGATATTTGTTTACCTAAAGCTAAAGGTGGTCTTGGGATATCAAATGCTGTGCAACGGAACCGAATTGCTATATATAAGCTAATCTGGCAGATTATTAGTAGAAAACAGTCTCTATGGGTCAAATGGGTCTATGCTAATCTCATCAAGAATCAGTGCTTTTGGGCATTTAAAATCCCCACCAGCTGCTACAGGCTAGAGGGAAAGTAAAAACCTTATGCCACTATAGGTGGTTAATGGCCAAGACATATGGTTGTGGTGGGGCATGTGGCACCCTAACAGCCCTCTTATTCCACACATCACCCCTAGAATCATACATGGTGCTGGCTTCACTCTTAATGACAGAGTGGACAAGCTGATTTCTAACAGTCACTGGCTGACCAGTTCTGATAATAGCCTGCATCTTCTGTGGGATCAACTCCAGTCCATTCCCATATACAACCTACTAAATGATAAATTGCGGTGGATCCCATCCAAGTCTAGGGAATTCACAATCAAAGAGACCTGGGAGTTCTGTAGGAGCTATAGTCAAACTGTGGTCTGAGCTATCTTGATCTGGTATAAAGAGGCTGTGCCCAAATTCAGCTTCATTACTTGGCTGGCTCTTAGAGGAAGACTGCTGACTCAAGACAAGCTATTGGGATTGGGCATTCTCACCCAATCCTGCTGCCACTTCTGTAACTTCTCAACTGAAAGCAGTGAGCACTTATTCTTTACCTGTCCCTTTTCCTCTTGGATTTGGCACAATCTTTTGTTACTTGCTGGTCTGACTAGGACTGTTCTCAATTGGCATGAGGAGGACAATTGGTGTGCCAATCATGTCAAGGGGTCTGAACTCAAGGGCATAATTCTTTGTCTTTGTTTTAATGCGGGGATTTACTTCATTTGGCAACAAAGAAATACCAGAATTTTCAAGAATTAGTTCAGAGATAAAGAAGCCATTCTGGGGGAGATTAAAGAAAATGTCAGAAGAACTCTTGCTGCCAAAGTACTGTTAGTGCAGGACAACAGCTCAAATAGATTGATTTTTTCAACTTGGGGAGTTCAGCCCAGAGTCTTATGACAGATATAATTCACCTGTAGTGTAACCTTGTTTATGTACCTTTTTGGCCCCTAGCTTCTGGGGTGTTTGTTTGGGTGGTCATCACCTATGTGCTATGTATTCTCCTTTTTTCTTCATTTAATAAAACTTACTTTCCAAAAAAAAAACTTGGAATCCATGACCATTACCTTTAACTTCAATGGGAAAATTAGAACCCTAAACCTCCAACTGTTATCAAGAATCCTAAGGGTAACCATGAATAATTCCTACAACATTATTCCAAAACTTGCTCCATCAGATAGGCCCATAGTAACCCAAACACTTTGTGGGAAAGATGTGACATGGAAGAAAGACAACTCCCTTGTCCCTTCCAATCTCCTACCTCTCTACAAGATCTTACACTTGATCGTCACTAGGACTGTCTACCCCAGAACCAGGAATAAGACTGAACTTTCATTTTACATAGTACAAGTGATGTATCTTGTGGCTTTTAGCCGACAGTCTGCCTTCCTTCTATTTTCCTCACCAACATCATCAAATACATCAGAGGCACCATGAGGGGTGAGATGCCTTCCCCTACCTTATGTGTTCAGTTTCCAAACACCAGGGACTTGTCTTACCTTACAAGGTTCATAAGTCCATTGCCAAGCCTTTTAGTGCCATAAATCTTAGGCTTATGGGATTATCAAGTTACAGAGCAGCCTACATACTAGAACAACACCAACCCAGCAATATTTTATACAAAAAGAAGAATAGCAAGAGCAACCCGACCTACCTCCTACGCCATCTGACCCAAGGGGTCATAGAGCATTTACTTCCACAGTACCTGGGACTCACCCAGATATTCCTCCCATGCATCACTACAAAAGGAGGAACATGAGTGTGGATGCTAGAATAGCAGCTCTTGAGAGAGGCATCCTCCAATCCGGACTATAAATTACAACAGAACTTTTGAAGAATAGAGAAGAGCTAAGAGAGAGTGGGGAAGAGATCAAGAGCAGGGAAGAACTTAAAAGAAATAAGAGGGTAATGTCTAAGCTCAAGAGGAGTGTAGACAAGGCCTTCCAGTATCTCTAGAATCTTTCCGGATGTGGTAAAGCCAGTGATGTGATACCTCCAGCAGTACCTTTGCCACCATCACCACTAGCACCTTTGACACCATCACCAGCAATACCTTTGCCACCGTCACCACTAGCACCTTTGCCCCCATCACCACCAACACATCTACCATCACCACCACCACCTCATGAGGATGATGTTACTCATACCCCTTCGATTCCATAGGTGTTATGTTCATGTTCTTTTCCTTTGTTGTAACCATCTAGAATGACAAGAACTAGTTTTCTTTTCTTTTCTAATGTAATAGGTAGTTGTTTTAGTCATTTTAATGTAATAGTTAGTTTCTTAGTAACATTATTTGTCTTTATGTAACACCTTAATGTAACCTTTCTCTAATTATGTTAATAAAAAATTTGTGTTTGTTTAACTAACCATTAACATGACATCAGAACCAATTCAACTAGACCAATTAGATTAATTACGAGGACGAAATTCATTTAAGGAGGATAGATTGTAAGAACCTGAAAAACTAGAACTAGAAAATAAATTTGAATAGAAGGGTAAATTGATAATTTAATCAATCCATAATTAAAACTAACCTAAAGATGGAAAATAATATAATTATAATTAGTTGTATAACTTAAAATAAATAATTTAAGGATTGGTAACAAGAACGGAGGCTAAATTTAAATGAATTGCGCTTAATTTAGGCAAACAAGGCTTAATAACTTCAGTTAGGCTTAACTAGACTAGGTTTTTTAGTGACCCTAAACATGAACTAAGGATCAAACTATAATTAAAAGAAAGTTAGGGAAGTGTACTGAAATTTCTTAAACTAGTATCGGGACTAAATAGTTATTATTTAGGGTTTATTGGTGATTCATAGAAATTATAAGGGAGCAAGGTGTAATAAACAAACTAAAATTAGGTGGAATAAGGAATTCACGTGCAAGTGAGGAAATAAGAAGTTGGCTTAGACTAATTTTAATTTATTTTTCTAGAAGGGTTTCTAATTAATTGGTAAGGTTAAGTTAGTAAATTCATTAAGATTAGATTTGTAAGAAAGATTCTAATTAGAGTTTGAATTAAATAGGAAATTACTAATTAGATTAGAAGTATCCGTTGGAAAATAGAAAGCAGAGGAAGAAACTGAATGGCTATAAGAAGGAAGGTCTAGGAGGGGTCGTGCATAACAAAGAAGGAAAAGGAGAATAGGGCTTTGGCTGAGAGAAAAGAAAAGAGAAAAGAAAGAGAGAGATTGTGGCTGGGACAGATGGAAGAGGAAGAAGAAGAAGAGAGTGGAAGAACATACTAGGATCACAATCAAACGAGTATAATCGGTAAGTTGCATTTTCTGTATAATCCTTTTGAAACTCCGGAAGTCATTAATGCGTGATTTCATGTTTATTGTTGATATCATGAAATATCAATTTCATTAAGATTGAATTTTTCCCCTTATATGTGTGTTTGATATATTGTTATGAACTTGCTAGAATGCTAGATGATTTCCAGATTTTGACCATGATATGTATTTAAATCCTTGATTTAAAGTATGTTTAATGAGGTATTGGATGTATGCATGTTTTTGGAGTTATAGGCATTGATTTATGATGTTTAGAATGTATTTGATAGCATAGACTTGGATTTTGAGACCCATAGAAAAACCCAGATCTCGCGCAGGTCGGCAGGCTTCTGTCCACCAATTCCTCTACCGACAGAGACATATTGTTAGGCAAATTTTTGCTATTCGGCAGGCTTCGGTCCACCGATGCCTATAACGACGACCCTGAGGTTCACAGATACCCTTCGGTCCACCGACACCTCTACCGACAGAGACTTGTTTCAGGTGCATTTTAGTTGTTTGGCAGGCTTTGGTCCACCGATGCCCCTGCTGAAGACCGAATGAATACCCAGACCTGATTTCCGTAATAGCTTGACTTGAGTAACTGATCAATTGACTTGTGAAATTGTAATAACCTGAACTTTTATAGGAAATAAATTATAATTAATGAAAATATAGGAATAGAATGTAATTAAAAAGTAGGGGAAATTTAAAATTCTAATAAGTTAGTTTACATGTTTGACTTTGACTGCTTGTGATTGGTGGGTTGCACAATAGGAAACTAGAGTGCTTCACACACACAATCATAACTCTTTAAGTTATAATGTGTAACTAAGATATTTTAGGGACATTCAAATCATAATTTAAAAGCTAATAAATAATAAAACCTAAAGTAATTAATAATTCAAAACTATAGGTTATAAACAAAGGTCAATTCAGCTTAAATAGAAAACAGGTTTAATAGATTAAACTAAAACTCACCAAACAAGACATAGTTCTAATAATTAATTAGTTAGACTTACGTAAAGCCCAATAAGATTAAGCCCACTAAAACTTAAGCCTTAAATTAATTAAATAACTAATTTTCGTCCAAACTAAATAATAAATAATTAAAGTCAAGTTATAATACAACTAGGACTTTAGACTAAGGTTAGAACCACCTCTAATATTCCTAATATAACTAGAAGACTTAAAATCAATGGTTGGGATTAATTAGACTAATCTAAAGGCTAAGATTAAAAGACAAAGAACCTAATCTAATTAGGATTAAGATAGGATAAGATTAATCATTAACTCACACTAGAATTAGAGCACCTCTCATCTAAAGGCTGTAAATTAACTATTCTAATCTAAGGGCTAGGATTAGAAACTTAATCCTAAACAAATTAAAACTCTAGACTAACAAGGAGACAACATTAAAAACAATACATACATGGTCTTTGTCGTCCAAACCACTAATAAAAAATCCAAGCTAATAGCTAGAGCTGGAAAGGTGAGGACGAACAGTTCAGACTTCAATTGGATTGAAGAAGAGGAAGATCCGACGAGCTAGAGCATTGTAAGTAATTTCAATTACTTTATACTATTGATTTGGATTAGGTGATATGCCATATTATCTGAATATGACATAGCACATAAAATTCAAACTCAAATTACGAACTGTTTTTCACAAGACTTAAGTTTTCTAAGCATAAACAATCCAAGCAAGGTAAGGTGACTATTTGATTATTATTTTGATTTGGTTTTGTTCGGAATTGATTTTAAACATTACTCTCTGTTGAAAAATTTGCTAAAAACAACTTGAAATACAAAACTTGTGTGAAAATACTCTTTCTGGGCAAGCCGGCAGCTTGTCACAGTGCTGGCTAGCCTACCGGTTCACCCAAGTGGGATCCAGTAGACCTACCGGCGTGCCGGTAGCTTGCCAGACACCCGTTAATGTTTGTTAAGCCCTGTTTAGGCTACCGGATGGCCAACCGGTGTGCAAGTTAGCCTGCCGGTAGCCATATGTGTCTGAGACATGGAAACCAGCCCCTGCCTAGGCTGCCGGAAGGCCAACCGGTGTGCCGGTTAGCCTTCCGGCAAGCCTTAGACCCTGTACCCAGTTTATTTAGCTCCTGTCTAGGTTGTCGGATGGCCAACCGTTGTGCCGGTCAGCCCAGAGACCTTGACTTAGTTTTGTTTGGATCTGCCTAGGCAACCGGCAGACCGTCCGGCGTGCTGGCCAGCCTGCCGGTCAACCCAGGTTGGGTTATTTGAATTGATTTGTGTGTTGTATTGATTCCTGTGCCTATGTTATTAGTTGATTGATGATTGTAATTACTTCAAGATTTGAATTGATGATTTACTTAACTTTTTTACAATTGATAATGTTTGACTAATATACCATGATTACTTAAGTTAATTTGATTATCCAAATGACTTATATTATGATTTAAACCTTGTATTTTCATATTAAGCCTTATAACATAATTGTACACTAAGTTTCATGATTAGTTAATGTGCACAATCACCATACATGCACAGCATAACCAATTTTGTTAATGACCATATTCCGGTCATGAACTAGAAATATTCTGGTCAGACTTGAGGGAATCATGGTTTGGACATCATGATTGGGTGAGGAAGTCCTGGATGAACTGAAATAGGTTGAGGGAGTCAAGAACCCAATACACCCTATTGTATTTTCATCTCGATAGCGTACTGTGTAATGTACGTAACAGATGCCGAGTGAATTCTGAATATCATGCATATCTGCATAGCATATGTCTTTGCATGGATCAAACTTTGTGACGCCCTGATCTCTGTGTACCCGAATCCCTAGGTGGGATGGCATGAATCTTGAGTTGCGACCTTCGGGATCCATTCCTGGACCGCGGATCGACATCAACAAACCAAGCAAGTAATGAAATAAATGTTGAATTATTCCATTCACAGAGTAGCGGAAATAATAAAGAACTGAATTGAAATACATCCCAAAAGTGTGGCTACAGAAGAGCCTTATACATCAAGTCTAAAAATGTCCAAAATAAACCATGTCTGAACAGAAATAGAATAAAGAGAACTAGAAAAGATAATCTAATGATCCACGGTCATCACCTCAAATGGCGACCTGTAACATGATGAGCTGCGTGAGTTGGGTACTCAGTAAGCAAAATCCAGTCATCCAGATATACAACATAGATGACGAAACAAATCCACCGATAAAGCAAAAGGAAACAAAAACAATATATGAGATGATATGATTTATGACGCGAGAATGTTCAGTCAAATGCCCTAATGTATGCTGAATCAAGAAATGCAATGCAATGAGGTTATGCTTATGTTTATGTGATCTGTTAAGTGCCCCTCAAAATCTTCACGCGAATTCGGACACTGTGGTCCAGGAACATCCGGCTGTCCCGTCTCAGATCCGGGCGGTAACCCATGGTTCAGAGCCCACCATATGCTGATTTAGAGTGTACAATACCCAAGGTTCAGTCGACCTAATGTAGCAAGTATGATCCAAACTTATTCTATGGAATTTCAACCCAAGGGACTAGGCAACCGTATCTTTCCCACCAACCAGGCACACTTAACAAATTACATTAACACAGTATGGATGCTCTCTCCTTGGGAACATGGACGATAGATCCCCTCAGAAGCTATACACGCGCCCATGCACGTGCATAATCCATTGAGAACCATCCATCACATTCCTATGATGTCAAAACATATGACTCTAAGGTCACTCTAATAGTCCCTACCTACATGTAGACTAGCTGAGGAGTGTGTCTAGCGGACCACTCATGCTAGGGCAATGAGTAGATCATTGCTGGTCTGGACCCGAAATCTCACTCATTATTAACAAGTAGATCATTATTGGCCTTAACCCTAAATCTCACTCATCCCATCATATAGCAAAATGAGCTATCCATAGGACATTCAAACCCTCACTAGGAATCTACACAAGGTAATGTTCCGTGCAATTTCACTCGAACGCAACGCACTGTGATCAACTACACAAATTCTGAAACGTTTCACATTGTTGATTGATGGGTATTGTCGATCGATCTCTATTTTCGATCGATCGACTGTAGCGATCGATCGACCACTGATCGATTGACCACTCGATCGATCAACCATCTCATTTTGCACACAGTGACGAATCACTGCTGCGCCACCGGATCGATCGACCACCGATCGATTGACCACAAATCGATCGACCATCTCATTTTGCACACAGTGACGAATCACTGCTGCATTTCCTCTGTTTTTGCTGGCTTCTCATTCAACCAGGATTTAACATATTCTCAGATCAATACAACAGGGTAGTCCTC
>JAUPMG010260241.1:0-18915 GCA_031762675.1 Pachysandra terminalis
TGACCATAGGGTACCCCTACAGGGTACCCAAAGCATAAAATGGGGTACCACAGGCTTAAAAAAGTACAGTTGTCCACAGGGTACCCAAGGCTTAAAATGGGGTACCACAGACTTAAAAAAGCACAGTTTACCCCAGCCTTAAATTTTAAGCCTTGTGAATCGTCTAAAGGGTTGGGAAAAGTCCCTAATGAGGGGGTGGCTCTAAAGCCTTAGGATACTCCTCTAATTGATTAATAACCCACATATATACCCTTTAGAGGTGTTACCCTTGGCTTAATAATGCACAAGGCTTAGTAATGATGCTAAGGTTACCCCCTCTGTTATGCATTGGGACATTTCCCAATATGGAAATACCCTTTATTAAGTTCAAACACAACCCAACAATAGATATTATGGGTTCCCAAGGATTAAAGATTAAGCCTGCTGTACCTTGTGCTTATTTAAGCTTGCGGTACCCCATTTTAAGCCTTGGGTACCTTTCACAGGGTACCCAAGGCTTAAAATGGGATACCACAGGCTAAAAAAAGCACAGTTAACCATAGCTTAAGTTTTAAGTTTTAAGGTGTAGCGGTGTGCCGCAAGGCAAGCCGCTAATACTAAGGCAGTGGGCATCTGTGTCTAGCGGTGAACCGCTATGTTGCCGCTAGGCAACCGGGGTCCAAAACAAATCAGCGGTTGTTAAAACATCTGACTCTGTCTGTTGGAAAGCCATTTGCAGGACCAGGGATCTTGTAGCCAAAGGGATGGGATGGAAAATTGGGGATGGATCCTCCATCCCTATAACTGACAATTGGATCCCCAACTCAAAGCCAATTGTGACATCTATAATTCCTGAGAACTGCCCTATTACCACTGTTAGGGAATTAATAGATACAAACTCAGGGGATTGGAACACATCTCTTATTTAAGAGATCTGGGATCAAAGCATAGCTGACCAAATTAAGGCTATTCCAATTCCTAAGCAAAACCAACCAGATATCCCTATTTGGCGGCCTACCACCATGGGCACTTTTTCTGTTTCCTCTACCTATAACCTCCTAACTTCAACAAACAATGACTTGGATATGGATCCTCTGTGGTTAAATTATGGCACTTGGATGCCCCCCCCACCAAAAAAAATAAAATAAAATAATTAGTTTCTTCATGTGAAAATGTGTACAAAGAGGTCTCCTAACTCGAGACTTGCTTGATGCTCGTATTAAGTTAAACCAAGACACATGTTCTCTATGCAATCAATTCATTTCTTGTGATTTTGCTAGATCAGTTTGGCTCACTTGGCTTGGTTTAAGAAGCAACAATACAGTTAGTTTGACATTCAAGAAATGGATAAAAGATATAATTGAATCTTACAAAGGAGAAGAAAATTTGTATGTTCTTAATAGAGTGGCTATAAGTTGTTGGGCTATTTGGTTGACTCAAAATAAAGCTATTTTTGAGGGTATAGAACCTAGTGTGCAAAGAATTATATTGACCATTCATGTCACGAACCAAACCTGGAAATCTCAATAGAGTCCCCAAGTTTAACTTGTAACTCTCACCCCATATCCAGATGGGAGTGAATAAACAATACATAGCTAAAATCATTGAATTAAGTATGATATTATATAAGATAAAATTATAGAAAAGTAATATTATTAAAATAATATCCATCACAAATCAATCTTCAAACATAAAACAGCTGAAAGAAAATAATACTAGTTTCATGCTTCAAATCAATCCCTATTCACTATTGAAAATCAAATCTAGTAAGTACTGAATTACAGCAAATAAATCCTATTACAAGTTCTACTAAAATCACCAAATAAAACCCAAATAATGACTAATATTTTCATAGCATCCTTGTGCTGCATCTCGGTCCTCAAGATCCTTATGTTCATCATTTATAGGTCCTGAAATATGTTGTGCTCGAAAGCGTAAGCTACACTAGCTTTGTAAGTAAACAAGTCTAAAAAAACTTATGATTGAAGAATGGACAATGCCATTCTTCAATGGTAATCCATAAAAACAATAAATGAATGAAATATATGATGTGTGATCAATAGGCAATGAATATGTAATGTGTGATCAATACACGATGAAAGTATGATGTGTGATCAACATGAAATAAATATGTGATAAATGATCAGTATACAATAAATATGTGATAAGTGTGCTAATAATCATGTGGTATGAATAATGATGCAATATAATGTGATATGCAATGCAATATGCTGGTTCAATTTTTAATGCATGCTGTGCACCTAAGAAATATAATCACCACATATGTTTTAAGACAAACAATCTAATATGCAATGCAGTTGTTGTATAGTATTCGCTTAATGTATGTTCACACCCGATTAAACCCCTGGCTAAACAAAATGAAAATCATCCCTCGAATACACGGCCAAAATATGGGGGTTATTCTATGTGTGCATCATAGTTTCTAGGGGTTTCGACCTAGAGGTTCCAATTTCCTCACTTATTTCTAATCATGGGGATAAATCCCAAGGCTTCACCAATGTGACATGTTCCTTCTGAATCATACATAAGCCGATCTACTAACAGAATTTCACTCACATGATTCGGATATTGGGTTTCACCAATGTGAACTATCCCTCACCTATCATCTTTTCATAAGAACATATCCCTCATCATGGGAACAAACAAAGTAATTGGTTTATTGGGATGATCAGTCCCTCAACACATACAAATAGTTCATTCGGAATTTCCTCACCTATTATGATTTCCAAATCATAATACTCTCGTTATAATCATAATCTCCAGCAATATGAAGGTCAAGTCAATGCATTAGACCGATACAATGTCATTATGCAATAATATTGGCATATGTATGCAAGTGAGAATGTGTCCATTAACTAAGCAATCAAAGTATGTGTACAATGTGTAATATGATCTAACTAGCATGATAGCAAATGAATATATAAGTAATAAGAAGTCAAATCAAAATATCATTAGTTTATCAAACATGGAAATTGGGTCCATATATACAATATGAGTTCAAATATATCAATAGTTTATCAGACATAGCAATTGGGTCCATATATGCAATATGAGTTCAAAATATTAACAGTTTATCAATCATAGTAATTGACTCCATAAGGAAGTAAGTATATGAATGTGCTTACTTAACTAAGAAATCAACTCATGTATTCAATGTGTAATATGATGAATTTAACATATTAACTAGGACTAGGCAAGTAATGTGAATTATAATATATCACATATTCATCAATTATAACAAATAGGTTCATAAAGAAGTAACGGTATGAAATAATCATAATTGAGAAAACTAACATTATAGTCAGTCTAATTAGGTCAGAGTAAGCAAGTGTGTGAAATTTCATAGTAATCGGACAAGTTTGAAATTTTTCGGTGTACCTAGGGTCTGTCGAGCGGGTCTGGGTTTGGCTCGGTAAGGTTTCAGTATGCTGAAGATAGTTTTTGGTAGCTTTTCCAGTGGCTTAGGGGTTTTTTCTATGGCGCTCGGCATGCCGAGTTGGGCTTGGTAGGCATAGATAGTTTTGATGTCTCTTCGATAAATTGACCATAACTTTGTGTACACTTATTGGAATCGCCTCAATTTTTTTTTTGTGCTCCTAACGAGTAGGAGAATCCAAAAAATTCAAATTTGAAGGTATTTGGAGTTCGGTAGACTCTTCGGTATACCGAGTAGGCTACCAAAGTTTCCTGGAGTGTTTGGTGGACTGTTTGGCATGCCGAGGAGGCTGCCGAACCTCGGGGTTGCACAAAAACTCAAAATTTTCATCTCTCTTGAACTCTAAACACAAAACATGCTTAAATAAACTTGTTTAGTACGCAATTTTGCACAAAACCCAATAAATTGAACTTTTAAAACAATACTTTAAATCAAACTTACCACCTCCTTTCATTAAAAGTTGGAAAACAAGTAAAACCATTGAAATGCTTCATACACAATGAAAAACAACATTGTACTCCTATTAAAATTATAAACAAGGTTATAATTGAATATTTACCTTGGTTTGAAGGTTGGTGTAGAGAATTACACATCTTCCTCTTCTTCTTCTTCTTCTCCAAGCAATGAATCCACCTCTCAAGGTCTTGTGTTTATATAGACACTTAGGAACTCTAGGATTAGAAACTAAAGAAATTTTAATCTCTACCCTTAGATTAATTAGTTTCAATCTCATCTCTTAGATTAGTTTTCCAGCCCATGTGGGCCACTAATATTGATTTCCTTCTAATTCTATTTTTAGAAGCTTAGCTTTAGTTTAAATAGCTTTAGTTTTTAGAAGCTTTTCTTTTAATTTTGTTTTTCAGCCCATGTGGGTTACTAATTATAAGTTTTAATCTCAACCATTCATTAGAGATTGAAGGCTCAAAAAAATCCTAGCCATTGATTTATATATTTGAGATTCCTACAAGATCCTAGCTACATGTCATAACTTTAGAAGTTATGATTGTGTGTTGTACCTAGTTTCCTATTTGCACAATCCACCAATTGCAATCGGTCAAAAGTCAAACATGACAGTCAATTACTAAAATTTTAAATTAACCCATTATCTTTTATTATTTACATATTAAACCTATTATTTTTGGTTGGGTTATTACAATTCAAGAACTTCAAACCGAAGCATCATTGATACAACAATTGCGACTAACCACAAGCAATAGCCTCCGTAACCAAAGACAATTGGGTCATGTGAGATGGTATTCCCCACCCATACACAAGTTTAGGATAAATTTTGATGGGGCAGTAAGGGGCCACCCTGGTCCAACTGGAATAGGTTGCATTTGCAGAGATTACAAAGGGAAATTTCTTGGTGGTATTGCTTTGAACATAGGGTATTACATCCACACTGATTGCTACGGTTGCATCGGAAGCAATCAAATTGGCTATGAGCTTTGAAGTGGAGCACCTTCTGAAGGAGATTCAAGCTTTATCATCCAGTGCCTCCAGAATCCTAAGTTTCAAATAACACGGGAGATTGAATCTTTGATTGATGAATTTACAAGTGGACTGAGACATTTCAAATCGATCCGCATCAGCCATACGTATAGGGAAGGCAATCATGTTGTTGATTCACTTGCTAACTTTGTATTAGATACTTTCTCTTGTTTTTGGGTGAAAAGATATCCACTTTTTCTTGTTACTACTCGGGGAAGATTACTTAGGATGCATTGTTGTAAAACGATTACATAATTAATATAAGTGGATTTCAGTTATCAAAAAAAAAAAAAAAAATAGAATTGGAACCAGACCCGACACTTTGACACTCTTAATTAATAATTTGGTAGAACCAAATGTAATTATTTAATAAATTAGGGAATTTTTGTTTTGAAAAATTTAAAGCATAATACTTATTTTGTAAAGTATTTAATTTTGAGTGATATTTCAAGTGACTGAACCCAAATGTCCCATAAAATGTTGATTTCATTTGGAGCTACCGAACCTTGAAAATCAAAATTTTAAAGGGCAATAGGTCAATTCACCTGAAATACCACTCAAATTTATATATTTTACATAATGAACATTATATTTTAAATATTACAGAAGAGATCTCTGATTATTAAATAATTATATTTGGAACCACCAAATTATCTATTTCACATATCATGCCAACCAAAATCCATTTAAATCAGATGAGATTGAAATCAGAAAGTGAAATCTATTTCAAACCTAAATTATCAAAAATGAAAAAGAAAACTTTCTCTCATGGATGAGCTGATGGATTAGACAGGCCAGGCTCTCAGTCTGGCCCAAGAAGTTGTTAAGAACCCAAATAAGAATTTGTTGTGTGGTAAGAGACATGTAAGAGGACATGTGTTTAGTATTGTCAGATACATTACCTCTTCCACCGCTTCTTTCTGCTCTCATTTTTTCCTTTTAAATCATGACAGATTCTCGTCTGTATCTATATAAGATAGAAAAATCCCAGCTCCCTCTTCAGTTCCCTTCGATCCAATCCAATTGGTGAAGGGAAAACAGCTTCAAAGATGTTGGGTATTTCTATCCAGTTCGTGGCGGATATATTGGTTGCAGGGGCTTCTTTGATGATCGGTTTGGGAATTTTCGCATTCGTTGCTTCTATTCTCTGCTTTGCTGCTTTCATTCACAATGCAAAGGACGTCTCTTGAGTCTTTCATAAGCTATGAGGTAGTCTCTTTTTGAATTTTTTTTTTTCCAAATTATTACGAGATTGAAGATTTGATTGTGTTTTCTAGTGTTTGATATCACCTGGGTTTTGATGGAATTTATTGATTTCAGTAGTTCATATGTATATTGATTATGGGATTCCTGGGAACAGAAAATTCAGACCAATTCTTATCTGTATATTGAGATGAAATTATAAGGGGAGCGGTTGGAGCTGTTGTAACTTCATCTACTTTGTTGATTTAAAAGGTACTTGTTTTGAGAAAAATAAATTCTTTCAATAATTTGTTTCTTATATGCAAATTACTGCATTTTTCCATCTGCGGTTTGTTTTCTGGATTGTTTTCTGTACTTGGTCTTGCTTTTCTTTGTGAAACAATGAGTCAATGATACCCCTATGAAGGAATTTTCTCATGGTGGCTCTTTAATTTAAGTTCTGTTTTGATGTTTAGGGACAGGCAGTGATAAGGGTTTCTAATCATTCAAATCCAAGTCTGTGGTAGACCCCACAAACTTTAGAAGAAGGATGTTCTGTGGGTAGCTAAATTGCTTTCTTTAATCTGTTGTTATGTGGAGACTGATGCTACTGAGGCAACCGGGAAGTACTGATGATGTTATAATAGTAATTTCACTTCCATTATGTTTAGCCTTAATTACAGGGTATTTATTCATACTTTCGTGGCTGTTCTTTTTAACACAACATTCTGAGCTTTGGAGAATAGTAGAACTGGGTGTGCATCCGTGGACGTAGGAAGAATTTGCCGAACCTCATAAATCTGGGTCGTTTTGTTCTTGATTTCTTCTTCATTGTTTTATCTTTCTTTCTTAACATAATCATCTATGATTCTTCTTTGATTCCTCACCTTAACTGTGGATGAATTTTTGAGTCCTCTGCACCTTTTTTTTTTTTTTAATACTTTTATGATCTCCTGTTTGTGAAGAACTTCGTAGATTGATAAAAATGTAATTGAAGAACTGGTCATTTTTTTTTGTTTGATAGCATATGTGTAACAATAAATTTATGGGCCTTTCATCTGCAGTATTATACGTAAAGGATAGAAAAACTTTAATTTTGTGTGTGCTGAATTTTCAAGTTTAATGGTATTTGTAGTTTTCATGGTTAAACTTTACTATGATTTGTTTCTTAGAGTTCAGCAATGTTATGTGTGGTTGGCAGTTTATATATGTATCTATATGTGAATTACTAACCATTTTTCAGTAATTTTTAATGCTATCAATTTGTAGGGTATTTACCTTCCTTTGAAATTAGTCCTTCTCGTTGGTAAATATTGAATCTCATTAAGCCACAAGCAGAACAAAGTAATGATCAAATAAATTTAATGAAAAATAAATAAATAAATGTGCTTGCTTTTCTAAAGAAGTAGTGTTGAATTTTGGCTCTGGATACTGTTTGCTATTCCTTAAATGTACATATCTGAGAGGATATGCATATTTATAGTGATGCTCGAAATGGGAACACAAATTTCAGTATAGGTATGGATATCAATGGTAATACTGGAAATGGGAATACAAAGTTCTTATTATTGATGCAGATATTGGTAGTTTTCTTAGGCTATCATAGTATTGACACCATGCAAGGACTTGGAAATTTGAATGTACTATTTGTTACAATATACCATATATATCAATATATCATGGGGAGTAATACAATCATTCATAAAATTGAGAACAAAATTTTTGTTAACTAGCAGTATTCATGCTACGGATTACAAAAAAGTATTGGGTATGCCAGGGGTGTTTGTATTGGGGTATCATAGCTTGTTGTTAGTTTTCAGCATGAGTGGTGATTTTGATGGGAGCCCTCTCCTGGCCATTAGATTGTAATTTTCAACAGATGTCTTGGTGTGGAGCTCGAGACACCTTAGAAGTTCAAAAGAACTTAGAGTGATTTTGTAAAGAAAAAAAGATAAAACGATGAAGAAGAAATCAAGCAAGCAAAGACACCGATTTACGTGGTTCGGCAAATTATGCTTATGTCCATGGATGCACACCTAGTTCTACTATTCTCCAATCTCAGAATAATGTGTTACAAAGAGCAGCCCTGAAAGTATGAATAAATACCCTGAAATTAGGGCTCAACATAATAGAAGTGAACTTACTATTATACCCCTAGTCCCCCAAAACATTCGGGCGTTCAATGCTAGCGGATCATCAGTACTTCCCGGTTGCCCCAGTAGTCTCCACATAACAACAAATTTTTCATCTGCTGTAGTCTAAAGGTCAGGAGGAAACGAAAGAAAAGGGGTAGGAGAAAGAGTTCAATAATATGGAACTTGTGCCATGCAGTTATAACTTGGTTGGTTTGGCCTGAAAGGAATTGCGGAATTTTTGAAGACAAGGAAACAGATTTTCAGAAGATGGTGGATAATTCCCTATCACTTTTATTTCTATGGGCTTCTATGATCCCAGAATTTTGGGGTATTTCTTTTGATTATTTTGATCATTTTTGGGGGCTATACTGGGATTAGAGAGATATATACAGTTTTCTGAATTCAGGGGATTATAGTTACGTTTTTTTTCCTTCTAGTATTTTGGGGGAATGAATAGGAATGTAAATGCTGTTCAGTCTTTTTCCTTTTGATACATTACTACAAAGTTTTCAATACTGATCAAAAAAAAAAAAAAAAAAAAGGTCAGGAGGGGAGTTGTAACATTATCAATCTCTCAACATACTGTTGATGCATACACAAATTTTAGTCTCTAGCAGGGAGTGGTCACTTCTTGGATAATCTCATTTTCCTGGTTTTTCGTCTTTATCTTTGAGATTTAGTTTCATTGTCATAGCGTGTCATGTTATATTCTTCATCTTTTTTACCTGTAAAAAGAAGTGTTCCTGAGCCTGAACTCACCATTGTGAAAAACATGTACATTCTGCCTTTAAACTGATACAAAATGGAAGTTTGGTTGGTTTAGAGTACATCCTGTTTGGATTCTGTCCACCCTTAAACCAATAGTCTGGAATTTTGTTTGTCAAAACCAGCATGGAGGAGAAGCTGCCAACAATTAGCTATTTAATAGCCTGAAACATTGGGACATGATGGGGTTTCGGACTGTGATATGAACCCTAAGAATCAAGTTGATGATATAGTTATGACCATTATCCTCGTGTCCAAGTACCATAATATATATATATATATATATATACTTTTTTTTTTTTTCCTTTTTCTCGGCCGCTTTCAGTTGATCCTGGTTCTTATTACCGGAGCATAATGTGTAGCAAAAGAATGTAAGCAGTCATCCATGTTTGAACAATAAAATATGCCTACTAAAATAAAGCTTTTGTGTTCCCCCTTGTCTTTGTGAGGGTTACCAAGTGAATCAAGTCTTACTCTTTTCAGATATAAACTATTGCATTTTGTGGATATATTTCTGTCAAGTACCAAGTCTTCATTGAAATTGAAATGCATACTACCTTGGAATTTTATGGTCCTGCAAATATGAGCCAAAAACAGAAAGAATGTTCATTGCACCTGGCCACTCTTTTGTATCAACCTGGTCCTTGAATGATTGGTTATTTCCTGTATTTATAAAGTAGCCTTTTCTTTGTAATTTCAAATGTGAAGTGAGTCTCCATATATTACTGATGAAATGGGTACTTGAGATTCTATAGATCTTTTTTTATTCTTCTTGCAAAATTGTTAAAAAAAGAGAACAAAAAAAAAAGAAGATAAACAGAGAGGAAGAAAACAAGTGAAATGGGTACTTGAGATTCTATTGAACTTTTTTTTTCTATTCTTCTTGCAAAATTGTAAAGGAAAAAAAAAAAAAGAAAGATAAACAATGAAATGGGTACTTCAGATTCTATTGAACTTTTTTTTTGTTACTCTTGCAAAATTGTAAAAAAAAAAAAAAAAGAAATAGGACAAACAGAAGGAAAGATAAACAGAGAAGAAGAAAACAAATCAAGCACACAAGACAGCAAATTTACATGATTCGACAATGATGCTTATATTCATGGATTCATATCAGGTTCTACCATTCTCAAAAGCTATAAAGCAAAACATTATATAAAATTATTATTTTACCATCGGATACTTCTCCAATGCCTCATTAGCATCAGTTTCCGCGTAACAACAAAAATAATTGGGATTGAATGAGTTTTTTTTTAATCAACAAAAAATCTCTCTTTCTCTCTCTCTCTCTCTCTCTCTTTTGGTTGGACTCTCTCTCACTATGTTCCTCTTTCTTTTACTGATACTGATTGAAATGGGTACTTGTTCCTCTTTCTTTTACAGATACTGATTGAAATGGGTACTTGAGATTCTATTGAACTTTTTTATTCTTCTTGCAAAATTGTTAAAAAAAAAATAGATAAAAAGAGAAGGTGAAAACAAATCAATCACACTAGGACTACAAATTTACATGATTCGACAATGATGTCTACATTCACAGATTCATAACAGGTTCTACTATTTTTAAAAGCTGTTAAACAAAACAGCATATGAAATTATTATTTTACTCTCGGATACTTCTCCAATGCCTCATTAGCATCAGTTTCCACGTAACAACAAAAATAACTAGGATTGAATGAGCTTTTTTTAATCAACAAAAGCTCTCTCTCTCTTGGTAGGACTCTCTCTGTCTCTCTTCCACTTTCTTTTACAGATACTGATTTCATTAATCAGTAACAATTTTAATCTTATTTCAGTTATCTTAATCCGGTATTCTGATTTCCTTTGTGTATTCCTAACGATTTTCTTATTAAATTTAGTTTGTACTAATCAATCATCAATCCAGTTGGCAATTGTTTGAAAGAATTATACAAGCCTAATAAAGCATAGGACATTTTGTGCCAGACCTGCCTTAAACTCTTGCTTAGTCTGCATTGCAGCTACAAGTTTATTTTGTAGTACCTAATAGAGAAAATATATGAGACTATGGATTGTATCAACTCAAGGAGTGATTCAAGGAAAAGAAAAATGCAATAACAAAGTCAACAGATGCAAGAGATTTGATTGACGAATTTAAGGAGAAGATCAAGGCAAGACAAGAGATTTGATTTATAAGATTTAGTAAGTTTTTTCAATTGTTTCTAGATTAGAAACTAAGTTATCATGTTTATCGTATGTACTTTTCTATTTAAAGACCCATGAGGTCTCTTTGTACTGACCTTGAATTATCAATTAAATCAGGTTCTCTTCATGGTATCAGGGCAGATGATTGGCCTGTGACCGTCCCACTACTTCATCACCCTTTTCGGCAGACGGCAGCATTGCCGTCAGCTGGAGACTACTTTCTCTCGCTTATAACCCCTTTTCTATATTAGTTTTTCTTTATTATTTTTTTCCTTTTCTTTTCTTCTTTGTTAGATCTATTGTGAAAGCCTTCAATTGCAACCGTTAAGTCCTAGAACAATTTGAATTTGGATCTCTTATATACCCTTTTGACGCTATATTGTCCTTGCCAGATCTGTTTGTCTAGTTCTGATTTGTTTCTTTTTATTCTTTCTCTTGATAATATGGATGGTTTTCAATGTCGAAGGAGTGACTTTTGTGGTGATGTGCCGTCTTAGTTTGATCCAATAATACACTATGTCTTGGATAGAGAAAAAAGGAAAAGAAAAGAAAAATGTATTATGGTGGTAAAAAAAAAAAACTAACTTGTTTGGTCCATGGAGGTCCCTTTTAGGATTCATGATCTCTTTCGGCGAGACCAAACACAAGATCATGATGAATCAATTTTAGGGACAAAGAGGCCCTTTTAAGGCCCCGTGATCCTTGTGGCTAGACCATAGGCAAGTTCATGGAGCCATTGACCAAAAGAGGTCAATTTTATTGCCCAAGATGCTATTTGGTCCATCGAGGCCCTTATCCATTGAGGTTACCCCTTCTATTGACCAATCGAGGTCTGGCCTATTGAGGCATATATTATTCTCTTTCTTCACACACTTCAAAAGCGGCACCTACAAGAAAATGACCATTTGACAATTGAGAAGCTTGATACAATTATCAAAATCAAATTCATGTAGATTTTTCAAATCCCCATAAATTTGAGGAGTAATAGAGAAAATATATGGGAGTATGGATTGTATCAACTCAAGGAGTGATTCAAGGAAAAGAAAAAGACAATAACAAAGTCAAGAGATGCAAGAGATTTGATTGAGGAGTTCAAGGAGAAGATAAAGGCAAGACGAGATTTGATTTATAAGATTTAGTAAGTTTTTTCAATTGTTTCTAGATTAGAAACTAAGTTACTATGTTTATCTTATGTACTCTTATATTTAAAGTCCCATGAGGTCTCTTTGTACTGACCTTGAATTATCAATGAAATCAGTTTCTCTTTGGTAACATATGATAAAACAAGCGTGATTCTCTGAATTCCTCACAGTACAGCATAGCCTCCCACGAGAAAGGACAATTTCAGGAGTATATGTTCATGTTACAATTCCCTAACGACAACAATTAGATGGTATTGTACAGGGTTTATGCAACGAGAAAGCCAAGTAATTCTAATACATAAGAAAGAAGATTTAAATTGTCACTGAAGCAATAGCAGTTTATGCTGCTGAATATTTTTAAAATGATTTGGTTTTATGTTAAAAGTTTTATTTTTGAAGTTTTTTTTGTTCCACATTGGAAAGCTACAAGAAAGGTAAAGGCTTTATATAAGGTGAGCTTGCTAATGCTTATATGATTAAAAGCAAAGGGAATAATAGAGTTAATCGTATTTGGGTCGGTGCTGAACCAGGTTGATTGGTTTGCTTTGATGGTTTGGATGACTCATGGTTTGGGTTGATCTTTTGATCAGACACACCTGATGGATCTGAATGGTTTGAACCGTTAGATGGTGTGTCTGATCGTGTTCGCACGATCAAGACCATCCGATCAGAATAGCTCCTGATCAGAGAGGTGTCAACCGATCGGGTGCATTTATAAGGTGAGATCCTGACCGTAGGATCATGATTGCACCTGATCGATGATGGGTGAAGGGTTACCTGCCCTTTCAGATTTGATCCAGGCAGTTGAAATAAGATCGTACTTGTTGGTGAACAGGTATATACAAGTCTATAAATAGACTGGATATCCAGACCATTTCAATCATCCAAATTCGATTCAGACCAGATCTGATCAGGAGATTACAGCAGGGCTTTCGATCAAATGTTTGTCATCATCAATTCATATACAGGGTGTCCTGTTGCGATCAGCCGGTGCACATCCAAGAATCACAACAAATATGATCATAGTTTTCACTGTATCCTAAAGACATTTTCTCATTAACGCATAGTGCATTCACGATCTTGATTAGAGGGGCAGAAACTAATCTAAAAGAAAGTGAGTCTATCGTGCCTTGTGCAGATTGTTACCCATCATACTTTTGATCCTCCATTGTTTTTCCAACAATTTTTAGACAAGTCTCTGCCTAATGGAGGGTTTAGTGGTTCAATCGCTTCAAGTCATAAATCAAGACCCCGTGTGTCTTGATCGGTTCGATGGTCACTACTTCACTCGATGACAAGAAAAAAGGTGATTTAACTTCTTACAACTCTTAAGATTGCCAACATCTATGATGATGATCTGGAGGCTATCCCAAAACCGTCCAATGGTGATACACCCGAGTTGACAGAGAAGAGACAAAATAGGAAGAAGACGAGTTCCTGTGTAGAAGACACATCCTAAATGCTCTCTCGAATTCAATCTACAGAGCACACTGTTCAATCCTTACTGCAAAGTTCCTGTGGACAACTTTAGACAACAAGTATCGCATTGAAGAGGCAAGTAACCAGAAATTCTTAATTAGTAATTATATTGATTTTAAGATGACCAATGATAAGTCTGTTTTAGCACAAGTACATGAACTCCAACTTATTGTTAGTGATCTTATAAAAATGAGAATAGATTCAAGTACGAGTTATTATTGCTAAACTCCCTTCTATTTGGAATGAAGATAAGGATAAGCCTAAGCATGAAGAGAAAAGTCATATCTTGGAATCTCTGCAACGTCACCTTCGAATCGAGATTCTCGTAATCGAGATAAGAAGGATGATGCGAATGAACATCATTCTAAGGAAAATATGGTTGAGAAAAATAAATCAAAGAATACTAAACTTAAGACTAAAAATGATAAGCATTTCAAGAGGTAAGATACCATGAAAAGAAAGGAAATTGTCACTTTCGTGACCAACCCGATCATTATATACAAGACTGTCGTCTTTAAAATAAGACTATGAAAAGTCAAGTAAATATGATCGAAGATGAAAAACTCGTAACAACAGCGTCCGAAGCCAATTTTGTAGGAGTTGAAGATGGTTGATAGCTCGATATAGGAGCAACCATTCACATATGTAAGGATCGTAGTCTTTGTAAGACTTACGAAGAGATTGGTGATGGAAAAGAAGTCAAGATGGCGAATAACTTCCACAACAAGGTTATCGGAAAGGGCATTGTGGAACTCAACTTACATAAGGAAAGGTTCTTACCTTAGTCAATGTACTTCACGTACCTGAAATTAGTAAGAATCTTGTTGCTGGAGATCTACTTAATAAAATGGGTTCCAAACTGGTATATAAGTCGGATAATTTTATCTTATCTAGGAATTAGATTTTCATTGGACTTTGGTATTCTTGTAAGGGTATGATTAAGTTAAATTTAGTAAAAGAATTCTCTTTTGCTTATACTATTGACTCTATTTCTTTGTAGCATGATATATTAGGACATGTAAATTATGGTTACATAAAGAACATGTCTAATATTAGTTTAATTTATGCTTTTAATTATGATATACATGAAAAATGTCATGCTTATGTTCAAGCAAAGATCAGTTTTTTTTTTTGGTAGAACCTCGACGGTACAAGGGAGAAACTTAATTAATTACAAAATAAAAATACACCTTGACAAGGGTGGGGGGGGCATAAAACCTTACTTGACGCAACAGAATGGTAGGAGTTGAACATGTTAAACTCCTTAGTCTCGAATTCACGATAAAGAATGAGAGAAAACTCTTCTGATGTTTTATTGAATAAAAGTAATGGCCCTCGGGCTACATAGGTCCTGTAAATATTTAAGTCTTAATTGCAAAATGGAAGAAACCTAAAATAGGGAGATTTGTGTATTTTACCGATAATGTCAAAGTTTCCTTTTACACATTTCTGACTTCCTAATTGCCTAATTAGCAAGCTAGAAATCGGGATTAAAAAACATTAAAGAAACTCTAAAATGGAAATTACCATAAATAGTAAAATGTCCTAAAGTTAGCGCACTTTTGTGTGCTAATTTAGGCACGTCGCTTGTCCCGCTTGGAATTCTGTCGCTCCTAGCGATCCACATATGCTTCAGCTACATGTTCTACATCAGTCCCTCCCACTTCAAAAGAGCGCGACCTCGAGTTAGGTTTTGGATAACTAGGCTCATCGGGTGGGTAGCACTCAAAACACATCGGCTACGTTCAAAGTAGTAGAGATAGCCATATCCTTTGGAAGATCAATGACATAAGCATTGTCATTAATCTTCTTGACAATCTGGTAAGGGTTCAACTTGTTCTATGTTCCTACGAGGAATCTTCCCTTGCGTAGATACACAATCACTAAATCCCCTTCTTTGAAGGCCTTCTCAGACCTTCGCTTATCAGCCGCTGCCTTATACTTGGCATTGGATTCCTCAAGCCTCTTTCGCACATCTTCTTGAATGGCCTGAATTCTTTCTGGCATATTCTCAGCTGCAATGCTGATTCCAGAAAGTTTAGGAAATTGCATCAAATATAATGCATGATTTGGTGGGGAACAATATATTATTGCAAATGGTGATTTTCCAGTCGAGCTGTTCTCCATGCTGTTATAAGCGAACTCAACTTGTGCCAGTGTGAGATCCAACTATTTTGGTTTCTCACCAGAAATACAACGAATGAGAGTGCCCAAGGTATGGTTCACCACTTCTGTCTGCCCATCTGTTTGTGGATGATTAGTGCTACTATAATTTTATGATGTGTCAAACCGCTTCCAAAGAGTCTTCCAGAAATAAGAAAGAAATTTGGTGTCACGGTCTGAAGTGATAGATTGTGGAACCCCATGTTAAAGAATAGGTTCACCACATTTGTAGCGCCATATGTCTTTTTGCAAGGGATAAAGTGTGCCATCTTGGAAAACTTGTCAACAACCACAAAGACAAAATCCATACTTCACTGGGTCCGTGGAAGACCTATTATAAAATCCATAGATAGATCCACCCAAGGGAATCTGGAATTGGTAAAGGGAGATACAAGCCAGTATTTTGACATTGGCCTTTAGCGGTTTGACAAATCAGACATTTTCGGACATGATTGCCCACACCTCTTCAACTGAGGCCAATAGTACCGCTCTTCCACCAAAGCCATTGTCTTGTCTCGTCCTAGATGTCAACCCAAACCACCACCATGTAACTCATGGATAACTTGCTCTCGTAGTGAACTTATTGGGATGCATAACTGACTGCCTCAAAACAAGTACCCATCTTGGATGAGCATACCTTCCTTAGATCTGCCCAACTGGCACTTAGCCCAAACATCACTAAAATCCTCATCTTCTTCATACAAATCTTTAATGCAATCAAACCCAATGACCTCAGCCCACAAGGTTACTAACAAAGACGCGCGTCGACTCAACGCATCCGCTACCTTATTCAGTTGGCCAAACTTGTGTTTCAATGAAAATGAGAACTTTTGTATATACGAAACCCACCGGGTATGCATTCTGTTGATATTGTTCTGGCTGTTGATAAACTTTAAAGCCTGGTGGTCTGTGTATAACACGAAGTCGCTCTGTATCAGGTAATGCTCCCAATGCTTTATGGCACAAAAGACCGCGTATAGTTCCAGCTCATATGTTGACCACTTTTGGCGGGCATCACTAAGTTTTTCACTGTAAAACGCAACAGGTCGACCCTTTTGTGATAATACAGCACCCACCCCCACAATAGAAGCATCACATTCCACTTGAAACAACTTTTCAAAACTTGGCAGCGCTAAAACAGGTGACGTGGACAATATTTCTTTAATTAATGCGAAGCTCTGCTCTGCCTCTTCTCCTCAATGGAACTTCTCTTTCTTCATGCATTCAGTAATGGGGGCAACGACACTACTGAAATTTCTGACAAACCTTCTGTAAAAGTTTGCCAGACCATGGAACCTATGAACTTCACTCACTGTCTTCGGAGTTGGCCACTCTCGAATTGCCCTCACCTTTTCCTGATCAACTCAAATGCCTTCAGCACTCACCACAACCCCAAAAACAATAAGTTGTTGGTGATAAAACTGCATTTCTTCAAGTTGACGTACAATTTGTTCTCCTATAATACCATTAGTACACATCTCAAGTGTGCTACATGCTCCGATTCGGTCCAGCTATATATTAATATATCATCAAAATAAACGACAACGAACTTGCTAGTAAATAGTTTCAATACTTGGTTCATTAGCCTCATAAAGGTACTTGGAGCATTGGATAGTCCGAACCACATCACCAACCACTCATACAGGCCTTCTTTTGTTTTGAATGTAGTCTTCCACTCATCCCCAGACCTCACGTGAATCTGATGGTATCTGCTTCGCAGATCAAGCTTCGAGCAAAACTATGACCCATCCAGTATATCCTTTAATTGTGATATGAGAAACCTGTAATTGATGGTTATTGTGTTGATCGCACGACTGTCCACACACATACACCAACTGCCATCTTTCTTTGGGGTCAACAATGCAGGTACAACACAGGGACTCATGCTCTCTCGAATCAACCCCTTTTGTATGAGACTATCAATCTGTTCCTGCAAAATCTGATTCTCCTTTGGGCTCATTCGGTAGTGTGGAAGGGTAGGTAGACTAGCCCTCGGCACCAAGTCGATATGGTGTTGTATGTCGCGCATCGGGGGTAACCCTTCTGGTAGTTCCTTTAGTATGATCTCCTTGAACTCGTCAAGCATAGGTTGAAACTTCTTTGGAATCACAACAAATCCGGCTTAAACTACTCCATGGACTACTAAGGTATAAATCTGCTTTGTCTCCTTTGACTTAATATGAAAGTCATTAATGCTAGAAAGTAGAAAAGATTTCCCCTCCACTTTTGAAGTTTTAGGCGAATCCCCTCCCTTTAAAGGCATAAGAGTAATTTTCTGACCCGCCCTTTGTAAAAACATATACATTATCTCGACCCTTATGTGTGGCATCGACATTGGACTGCCACGGCCGTCCCAGAATCATATGACAGGCGTCCATCTCAACCGCATCACACATAATTTCTTCAAGATAATTTTGGCCAATAGAAAAAGGAAAACGACATATATTTGTTACCTTTGTCTTAGCACCTTTCTTAATCCAACCAATCTGATAGGGTGATGGGTGCTTCTCTGTCTTCAAGCCAAGTTTCTTAACAATGGATCTTAACACAACGTTTTCGCTACTCCCACTATTAATAATTACGTCATAGACTTTTCAGTTGACAGTGCATCTGGTCTTGAAGATATTGTGCCTCTGCGGGCGCTCATCTCGCTTTGGTTCTAATAACAACCTCCGTAGCACAAGATACTGTGAAAGGCGATCTCCGTCATCTGCTCCCGTCACGTCATTCTCATCATATTCTTGCTCAGCATCCTCTTCTTGCTCCTCCTCACAAAATTCTTCATCCTACTCAACCAAATTCACTGCTCCTCTTTGTGGACACTGGTTAGAACGATGTCTTGGCAGTCCGTATCTGTAATACTTCGTGGGTCGAGCATATGGATTCCTAGCTGTATCCCTACTGGGTGCTACTGTAAGGGTTGTACTTGCTGCCCTTGTAGGAACGCCTCCACTGCCAACTG
>JAUPMG010260250.1:0-20603 GCA_031762675.1 Pachysandra terminalis
CCATTTAAGGGCAGATTTCCATGAACTTGCTACTTGAAGGAAGCATAAACCCTAGTAATCAATCTGCTTCAAGAGCTTGACATCCACCTTCAAAGATTGCTGGCTTGCCGAAATCGATGTTACTCCATCGCCGAAATCCAACTTCAAAGATTGCAAGATTTACAATCAGCCGAGCAGCTACTGCGCAATATTAAAAATTAATTTTGGGGAGAAATGGATGGTTTAATTCAAGGAATCCCTAACGAGGAGAGAATTTTTATAAGCGGAGATCTAAATGGTCATCTTGGATCTTTATGCCCTTCGAGGTCGGCTTCTCGACCGGGAGCGTGGGCTTTGGTTCATCAACCGCGGTCCACAACTTGTAAACAAACTGCCCATCCCCTACCTTCACCTTCACCTTCACCTTCGTGCATTGAGCTTTTGATGTGGGCTCAGCTTAGGCGACCTCGGTGGGCCTCTTCGACTTCTCTTTTTCCTTCTTTTGTTCTCTCTTCCTTTATTCCTTCAACTTTCTCTTTGATGGTCCGGGCTCCAACAAAGAGATCTCGGGGTCTGCCTGTATAGCATGCCATGCAGCACCTGCCGGGGCCAACTCATCGTATTCGGTTGTGTTTGCCAAATGAACCTCGGTTTCATCAAAGGGGCACGGATTAGCGACCAGTCGCACAATCTTCCCCTTCCTATATCCCTTGCAACATTGGTGAAATGTGGAGGGGACAAGGCGACAATGATGGATCCAAGGTCGGCCAAGAAGAATGCGCTAAGTGGGGCTGTTGTTGAGAACATGGAAAAGAGTAGGATACTTGTATGGCCCTATTTAGAGTTCAAGTGTCACATGACCCAAGGCACACTGGCTTTGTGTATCAAAACCATAAATCCTCATAGCTTAAGGAATAATCCTGCCCATCGAGACTTCGATGGCCTTCAAAATGCCAGGGGAGATGATGTTCAAAGACGACCTGACATCACCTAGCAACCTTCGAACGTCCGTGCCCTGCAAGATAGAGTTCAAATATAGGGCTCGGCGATGGTCCTCGTTAGGAGCCATCATATCCTTCTTGCCGAAGGTAATGACGCTATCCTTCGTAATCTCAGAAGCACAAGCTTGATCGGCTTCCAACTGCGGTTGTCTCTGGGCATAAGCCCGTATGACGATCTGCTCTTGCCTTGAGAAACCAATCTTTTTTAGGCTCTTTTCAAGATTCTGAAATTTGGGCGATGCTGACCCCATTTTAATAGTTGTTTCTCCTTTTATCTCGGAGAAGAGAAAATTCACCATTCCTTTCCCCTTATCCTTATGAGCAGGTAAAGGGTCAGTATGTACCCGTTCAGGCTGAAGATCGATTTCTCCACTTGTTGCTCTGGCCTTGTCAATCCTTCTTAAGGTGTAGCAGCCATAAGTTCGGTGGCGTGTATGTCTATGAAACTTACAGTATCGAGGGTTCCTCATGTCCTGAGCGGTCGGCTCCTGCTCCATAGGCGGTAAGACAATCTGATTGTCCCTGATCCAATTTTGCACCAAGATGTCGAGTTGGGTAGGGGAACAATCCGGTTTTGGTGGAAAGGGGTGATCAGTTTTTCCTCCATCGTTCTTCATCTTCTTCGGGGTGTGGTCTTCCACATGGGTGCTCTCGGCCCCTCTTTTGTTCTCGGATGACTTCTTACCCATACTCGAGGGTGCCACAGGAAGATTCGTCCTTCGGGCCGCTTCGATCAAACTGGTAAAGCTCTGGAGCTTTAAATTTTCAAGGTGGATCCTGTACTCGGGGCTTATCCCGAGCACACAGCTCAACAAACCGAGACTCTTAGAGTCCCGACAGATCATTACAAGACCTCTGAATCTCTTCACGTAACTCACCAGGTCCTCCGAAGGACCCTGGCGCTCTATTGAGTTCCACGATGGTGTAAGCCTCCTTGGTGACAAAAAACTTCATATGGAAAAGAGAGGCCATATCTCTCCAGGTGTGCACTGAACCTGATCCGAGATTGTTATACCAGGTGTAGGCCTTCTCGGATAGGGATTTGGAGAACTCCCTTAAACGAAGATCGTGATTTGAGGCGTAACGCCAAGTGCCTCAATGAAATGGCTGATATGCTCTTTCACATTACCGGTCTGATCAGTGAACTTCGAGAACTTAGGACGTACATAGTCCTTGGGGTATGGTTTCTGAAGTAGTGAAACTGGATAAGGCAAGGTTTTTATTCTCGGGATCGTGGATCGAACTGGTCCTGGCCGATCTCGATACGGATCAGCGATCTGGTATAGGATCGGCAGATCAGGATCCAATCCAAAAGTTGGATCGTCCTTTAAAAGAATTTTTTTTTGATCAGCAGCACTTCCTGCGTTTCTTGGAGAGTACGAGGAGGATGTTGGTTCTAACGCTTGGAAACAGAGGAGGAGATTATGGTGTTGCAGTGGCGAAGTGCGGCGAGGTTGTGCGGGCAAGGAGTGGAAAACCTCTTCCTCTGTTTAACAATCTCAGCTTCTTCTTCTTCATTCAAAGATGTCTGGACAAGATCAAACACCCCCTCTTCAACCCCTTCTCATCATCAATCCCATCAGAAACCCAGCTGAACCATCAACATGTCTTGCCTCTGGCCTGGTCGATGAAATGCACCAAAGAGCAATCTCGTATGATCGATACACTTACTCCACTCTCATAACCCATTTTGGCAAAGTGGATGTGTTTGATTCTGCACTTTCATGTCTTTAACAGATGGAGCAAGACCGTGTCTCAGGCGACCTTGTTGTCTACAATAACCTCATCGAGCTTTCCCGGAAGCTCCATGACTACTCCAAGGCAATCTCACTTTTCTCGAGATTGAAGCGCTCTGATTGCTTACAATTAAAAAAAAAAACTTTGCATCGGTCCGGATTGGTAGTGATTGGACCGGTTCGATCCAAAGCCACTTGATACAAAAGTTGTATCGTGGCTTGGGATTGGACTGGTCCTGGCTGATCCCGATCCAGACCGGATCGGTTCGATCCTTGAAACCATGGGATAAGGGGGATGGAAATCACTATCGACCCAATCCGGGTCTCGAAGACGGGACCTTTGTAATAAGGCCTTGACATTAGCCATGGTAGCAAATGGAGGGACGCCGGGTGGCGGTGGAGTGGTGTTGGTAGGGAATGGTGGAGGGTTGTAGGTGATGGAAGATGGTGTGGGTGCCAAGGGCAGCAAGATTGGCTGGGGAGGGGGCAGCTCGACGAGGGCGGGCTCGACAGTGGACCTAGCTACCTCTTCCCAAGGAACGGGGACAGATGGAGGTTCCTGAGGGGAAACAGGGTGTTGACTGGTGTTCTGTTGGGTTAATAAAACCATTAGTTGTTGCTGAATAAACCATATAGCCTCAGCAAGAGTGGTGATAGAGACTTCGGGGAAAGGAGGGTTCACATGCGGGATGGTTGGAAAAGGAGTTTGGAAGCGAGGCTCGCGTGGAGCCGGAAACTCGGCAGGTGGTGGTGTTGGGACTTGGGAGTCGAGGCTCGCGTAGAGGAAATGGAGCCTCAGTAGGGGGAGGTGGGTCCATCTTTAAGTGAGGGACCTCGAGATCACCAGCGGCAGATGGTCCTTGGTCTCTGTCAGGGAAAATTTGCATGACTGTCTTGAACGATGACCCAAATGGGCAATTGAATGGAATATTGAATGAAAGAGTCAAAATACAAAGATGGTGGGAAACGCAACAGGTTCCCAGTGAAGTCGCCAAGTTGTTGATCTCCAAATTGGTAGGAAATCAAGATTAATTAAGTAAATGAGAGGAGGATAGGTGTCAATACCTGAATGACCTACCAATCCGGGCGGAGTGGGTTTGGATACGTGACTCGCAATGGCCTAAACCGTGTGTTGGCAGTTCCAATGCGAGGTTTCCCCTTGGTGATAAAGAAGAGGGTCAAAGAGGGGAGCCAAGGGATCAGAAAATAACCTTAGGAATGTTCAGAGAGAAAAGTTGCAGAGGACCTTGGTGATTCGTTGGAAGATGCGATTCCTCAGTGCAGAAATCTTAAGCATAACTCTCCAAGTTCGAAAGTCCCAATCCTTTGTTCAACAATGGTAAAGGTTTTATAGTCAAAAAACTTAGGTCAAGGCCCCCATCCGAGTGACAAGTGTCACCTATCTAAAGACCTTGAGGGACACTTGTCACAATATGAAGGGTGGATACGCACACTCTGTAACTTAACCGGTCCCCAGACACCATCCATGTGGATCTGTGCTATCTACTTGGGTCAATGGGACTATCTCTCTGGGCCTCCATTCCTAAAGGGTTTCTCGATTTCCCCCCTCTTTTGTTTGGACTAAAGCATGTAATTTTGGGAAATGCGAGGTGAGGACCCTGAGTTGGAATCACTAAAATGTTTTAAGTCTGCCACAGGGTGATTCCCCAAAAAGAAAGGGCTCAGAATGTCAACCCCGAGTTGGAATCTCGTACGTACACCTGGTCTACTGTGGCGTGATTTCCTATAAAGAGATTGCTAATCCCTAGCTCGAATCAAGCAAATGTGCTAAACCTGCCAGGACGCGATTCCCCGGGAGGGAGGTCCAGGGGCTTTTATCAAGTATGTCAACTGAGCTCTCCAAGGCACTAGATCAGTGAACCCTTCATCATTATCCGAGGTTACATCCTTGCCATGTCTAGCGACTCTGGGCAGCTCTCCATTGAAGTGTGGTGATACCCTCGCTGGTCATCCTTGTCATGAACAATGACTTTGGAATGAACCTTGATGGTCGTTTGTGAGACCAATTACTTCGTCTCGCGAAAGGTTGGATACAACCTGACCATCCTCGGGTGATCAGCCTATTAAATTGGCCATCTTCGGGATGATTGACTTGGATGTCGAGTTAGCCCATCTCGGGGTGGGTTAGGCCCGATCCTGACTGTTGAGGGTAGTCAGCCCGTCCTGATCATTTAAAGGTGATCAACCTATCCGGACTGCTTGAAGGTGGTCAACCTGATGACGAGTTTGCCCATCTCGGGGTGGGTTAGGCCCGATGTTAACAAGTAGGAAGTCATTCTGTTGGTCATCCGAGGGAGGGGGGAGTCCCTCCCTAGGGAAATCCTACCCCGACTTTGTTGGCTGAGTTTTGGGTAAATGCCCTCAAAGAAAAAGGGGAGATCTCCCGCAAGGGAGTATAAATTCACGTGGGTCACGTGCTGTGCCAGATGGCACTATACTATTGGGCAATTTTGAATTTACAAAATGTTGGGTCATCAGCACCTGATTCAACACCAAATTGGGGAATAAATAATGGGTTAGAAACTAAACCACAATTCAAAGAAATCCCCATACCTCTCAAAGGTTTTACCACTCCTGTATGTATAGGAAGAACAATAAATTGGCACACAGACGACGGACTGAACAAACGCACTGAAGACAAAAATTGAGGATGGATCTGCCCAAAAAATATAGAACCAACACCTGCATAATTCTGAACTGAAGAGAACGAAGTATTCTCCAACACATCTGAACCGTCGCATTCTAACAGCTGAGAAAAGCCTTTCACCTCTTCCTGCAACACAATATTAGATTCTTCAAAACACGAAACAACACCAGATGCTCTATTCGGAGTCCCGATCGCACCACTGTTACATTCTGATCCTTCAAAAACATTTTTCGGTCTCTTCCATCCCATATCCTGCAAAAACCAAATCTTTCCTTATCGCTTTCTCCTCCACCAATTTGCCGTTAAGGTTGCAAGAATCCTTTTCTTCATGCTCCACTCCCACATTATCTTTTCTCTTCAAAACAGAGCCGTACACCTGTAACAACTCCTCCCTTATGGATGAAATCGCAGGTGTTAAGGCAACAACTACTTTACTAACAATTTTCTCCACCTGAAGGTTATTAATAACTGGAATACATTCCGGCGACGTCTGCTCATTCGAAGAGATCTGCGGTACAACCTGCGACGAAAGAAAGAAAGAAGAAGAAGAAACATCGACTAACTTCGAACCATCCCCGACCCGGTGTCTTCCAAGACAACTCGGTCAGACCCTTCTTCTTAAAATCCACCTTTCTCGGTCCATGGCCTCATTGCGACTCGGACTACAACTCACAAAACCACCTTCTTGCGCCTTACGCGATGGGCTTGGGCTTAACCATTTACCACCTGATTGGGTCCTAACTAGGATACCAGCTCGAGACTTCTCCTTAACCTCATGGGATTCTACACCCCCAATCCAGCCCGATGTCCTGCCTCTCGGACCATCAGCTAAATCATAAATGCCCCATCTCCACTGCGGGTTTAAAATTCAAAAACTTCCCGTCAAATCTTCTTTCCTTTCTAACGAAATCCCTGTTTCTATCTTGAAAGGAACCACTCCTTGCGATCCACGTGGCACCTTGACTGCCACATCATCATCTCAACCTCCGTCTTCCGTCTCTGAAATTTTTCCACAGCTTCCACCTCAACCACCTTCTCTAAAGGAGAGAGAGAAAAAAGTTAATTATCAACTTAATTGGCTGCTAGTTTTCAGGTTAGTGGTGGAGAGAGAGAGAAAAAAGCTATGGGGCTTCTCCCTCCTTCCAATTCGTCCTTGCCTTTCTTTCCGCCATTCCCCCCTCCCCATTCCTTCTCACTACCACTACCTCCCGTGGTCCCTCCTTCGACCCTTCCTTCGCCGCCAATAACAGTTTTGTCCCCAGCTTCCACTTGGCAGATGGTAAGATTTCGTATCGTCCTTGGGTGAAATGGTGACATGTCGCCAGATTTCGTTGACATGTCGGGGAAATTGCAAACCATGAATATAATGAAATCAAATGGCTACAATCATGTGATCAAGTTTATAATTGGCACAATTGATCTCTTCAATTGGACCTATCAGAAGGTGCCTCCTAATTATGTTATTGATGGTGGAAAAAAAATGAAAACCTTAGGTCAAAATTATGAAAATGGAGTATGCAAATTAGATTGTTCAGTAAGTGTCTGATTATTTTAATCTTTGCATAAATTTGCTCATAAATGAGACCCATTTATTGGTGGCTGCTGGTCTTTTTATACATTTTCCACGTGCCAGATTTTAGTGCTTAAAAGACTCTTATTTTGGGTTCTAAAGCCCAAAACTTAGACTTTTTCTTCTTAAAATTAATGCAACTGGTAAGACTCTCTCAAACTCACAACTCTTATTAAAACTCTTTTGATATGCCAATCCCTAATTGAAAAGTATACTCCTAAACTTTTTCAAAAGAAGCTCAAAATCTGTCTCTTAGAGGGAGAGGG
This sequence comes from Pachysandra terminalis, assembly GCA_031762675.1. Lineage (NCBI taxonomy): Eukaryota > Viridiplantae > Streptophyta > Magnoliopsida > Buxales > Buxaceae > Pachysandra > Pachysandra terminalis. The sequence goes on from JAUPMG010260250.1 coordinate 7,221, forward strand.
CGAGGAAGGATACCAACACAACTGATCATGGTGGAGCTTATTAGCCAATTATCTTGAGCTTCCTACTTATTTTAGACAAAGCGCATATGCAATAACAAAAGATGTGGTATTAATGGTGGTGATAGAAATATTAATCTAAACAATAGATGTGCATCCATTCGCCTTTGTGATTACTTAAGTTAGCCCCATCAATTGAAGGGTTTGACATTCATATTACCACTGATAATAATAATAACAACAATAATGAAAGTAGTAGTAATAATAATAATAATAATAATAATAATAAAAATAAATAAATAAATAGATAATATCAACAAAAACTATGTTATTTTTAGGTAATACAATGTTAGCTAAAGAACGAAGAATATTATCGTGCAAATTATTATGTAAATCTTTTACTTTAGAGTGTGTTTGGTTGGTGGGAAAGCTTGGGAAAGGAAAGTATTTAGCTACTTTTCCATGCTTTTTCAGTGTTTGAATGATGGGAAAACGTGGGACTCACTGGAAAACAATTTTCCAAACCGTCTTAAATTCCGGTCAAACACCCTATTTCTTTTCCTCTAAAATCGACAAGGAAACATCGGAAAGGAAAGTTAACTTTTGTTTAGTTTTGATTAAATTAATTAATTAATATTATAATTTATCATAAAAAATTTAACTAATGAATTATTTAAATATAAATTAATTTTTTATAAATCGGATTCGGTTCTATCGGATACCCATTGGGTGTACCCGTATCGACCCGAATATTAACGGGTCCATCTTCTATACAACCAAAACTGCACCAATTATGATCCAGGTTTATAAATACGAAACTAAATCTTTTAAACGGGTTTGGTTCTATCAGTTTTGTTGGGTATCGGGTACCTCCCGTTTTAATTTGTTTTTTTAACTATAAATCGTTGGAATTTTTTTTTAATTATGAGTTGTAGGAAATAGATATTATATATATTTAATATATGCATATTATATATATAATATATGTATATGTGTCTATATATATAAGATGGAATAAAGTTCTTAAAGTTTAATAACTTTCCTTTTCTATACAATTTTCTTGTCATCCAAACACTATAATCAATATTTTCAGTCAAATTCTTGCTTTCTTTTCTAGACAACCAAATAGCACCAAGAGAAGTAGCTTTTCTTTCCTTTACTTTACTTTCCAATGAATTCCTTTCCCATGCTACTTTCCGACTAACCAAACACACCCTTATGCAATTTGGTCATATCGAATAAGAAAGTTATGTATGCGAAGCACTTTTTTTTTTGATCGATAACGAAATTTTATTAAAAAATCATATTATTTTTAAATTAAAATTTTGTCGCATATGTGCATTTATAAAATTTACGTTTTAATATCCCGTTCTAATAGAATTTCATATAGCATTTCTGTAATTTTATATGATTTTAGGGACTTCTAAGATCATCTATTGAGGATCTGTTTGTAAATCTACTTGCTTTCCCCATCCATTTAGGGTGGAAAACAATTAGTTCAAATACTACTAGAGATCTCCAAGGGTTTGCGATAGTTTGTTCATATTGTCGTATACTATATTGATAAGTTTTGTCATTAGTTTGGAAACTTGTATCTTTTATGATTATAAGAAAGCATTATGAATTTTTAACGACAAAGTTATGATATAAATTCTTGCAATGGTTTTTACTGATATCATTGTTCGTTAATTTTTTTTTTGATTTTTTAATAATAATTTTACCACCCTTCCTATTGAGCTTAAAGAGAGAACTTATCAGGAGCAATGTGGTGGTGAACCAACATATATGTGAAAAAATGTTTCAAATCAAAACGAACCACTACCTTTGACATGGTGATCCACCGAATGATCAGTTCTATTTTTACATTATATATTAGCCTTTTGTTTAGTTTTTCTTGGTTTTTTCTGGCTTGGATGTGTTTTTCACTGAACCCTTTTTTTTTTTTTTTTTTATGAAAATCAAACATTTATGTAAGCTAAACATTTTAGCTGAAATCCATGGTTAGAAAGTCTAGGGGATTCTTATTGTAATTCTACTTCTAAAATGCCTTTTTAAAATTAATAAAATCCCCTTTAACTGTATACACAAAAATTACTTTTAACTTGACTTTTTGTTTAAACCATTTTTTCAATGAAATATTATAGGATAGATTCTAAATGAAGCTAAAACAATCCATAAAGTTACGAGACTCTTTGTTTCTTCTTCTTCTTTAACAATTAATCCTCAACAATGAATCTAATAAGCTGTATTTTATTTTTTATTTTTATAGTTTATTTCAATTTCTTATGATTTCCTTTTAAGGAAAGAAAATTACAAAATTCTTCATTATCAATGACGTACTTGTCCAATATTGTTGAATAGCTGCTATAAGTATTACAAATATATCAAGAAAGATTTCAAAGGGTTAGACTTATTCAGATAATTCAAGATTAAGCACAAGAAACCCAAAGAAATTATTTTATGTAATGAATGTTCTTTGATTTTTTATATGAGTTTTTGGGCTAGAAATAGGAGTGATCGTTACATCATTATGACTTTCAGGACTTCTATGAATGGATCTGCACTTGAAATAATATAAACATCTTTAATACTAATTCTGAATTTCAATTTCTCAGTCAAAAAACTAAAATCTTACAGTTTAGTTTTTCTTTTATTTTAAAACTTTGTTTTGAGTCAACATGAAATCAAATTCTTAATTAAAAGATAAATGTCACGTGCAACGCGTGTGCACGATTACTATTTTATTAGTGCTGTTATATTACTGGGAGACTAGTTGTCTGCTATCTAACTTGTGGTATTGACTATTTTTTTTAAAAGACACACACAGATATATATATATATATATGTTCAAATTTTCCCTCATCTGTTTTCTCTATTCAGAAGTGAATTGCCTGTGTTGCTACATTAATAGAACTTCTTGATTTTTCTTTAGATTTTTTGTTTCGATGGTGATACTTTTTATTGAAATTTAGAGGTCAGTCAGTAGTCAGGGACTTTACTACCCAAAAAAAATAAAAGTCAGGGACTTGTGTATTGTATCTTTATAAAGCAGACACTTACATTTCTTCGTTAAGTTGATTGCTTTTACTATTAGTTTTTTTTTTTTTTTTTTTCATGGCTAGAATTTTTTTGAACTATTTTATTTATTTATTTTCTTTTTGTTTTTTGAGCAGATGGTCTATGTTTTATCTGTCTACAACAAGAAAGAGAAATATCATCGAATTACGGTGAGTGGTTCTGCTCCTTTATTTCAAACAATTTTCAGCTTTTATTTATTTTTGTATATATATTTTTGTAGCCGTTATAGAGGTTTTGTATGGATTTATTTTTTCAATGTTATTTGAAGGTGAATAAGGAAGAGATCAGTACTGGTCATGAGTTTATTTTGGATGGACTTCCTTTGAGAAATCTGCTTTTGATTCACCATCTAAATTCGCTTTATTATTTTTCTTTAAAAGTTTTCTTCCTAAACAACAGAAAGTTTACGTAACATAATCCTCCCAGACTCGATCTTAGAATTACCTTTTGGACTGTGGAACTTGATTCCTACAAGGGAAACTCTTAAAAGAGAGATTTTCCTCTAATCTTGAACAGATGTACATAAATGTATGCTTTGCTGATCTTATTTAAATCTAAAGTAGTTGCATTCATCACTGAATTAATAGTGATTTTTAGTTTTATTTTTTTGATAAGTAACGACATTTCATTAATCATTAAAATGAACAGGAATACAACACTATACAAGGAGTCACGAACTGTGATTCTGAAAGAAAAAAAGAGAGCTAAAACTTAAACAAGATGAAAATAAAAGCTACCGAAAAGAAACCACATTATCCACAAAACTCCATAGTGTTGCAACTAGGCTTCCCCGCTACAAAGGTCTCACATATTATCCCTTTCCGGGCCCATGCATCTACCTCCTTATTTGCAGATCTAAGAACATGTGAGTAAGATATCCGTAATCCCTTTCCGGGACATGCGTTTACAAACTGCAGATCCAAGTTGTTCCGACTCGCGGATGGAGATAGGGCCCACTGGCACCCTTCCTATTTACACTGGTAGCCGATGTTTTGAGTTGTTTTTTGGCCAAAGGTGAGGATCTTGGTTTGATTTCGGTATTTGAGGTTAGTAGTGAGCGTGTGGGCATTTATCATTTGCAGTTTGCAGACGATACATTACTATTTATTCATGCATAGGAGTGCTAAACGTACTGGATCAAGTTCGGGGATTAAGATGAATTTGGATTCAAGCAATCTGGTGGGTCTAAATATGTCTCAGGATAGGGTGGAGGTTTTTGCATCAATTCTGTTGTGCAAGGTTCAAGAGTGGCCTTTGTCATATCTTGGGTTACCTCTGGGAGGTAATCCTAAGACTAGCGTTGTGAACAAAAGGTTATCTATCCTTAGGTGGGAGAATCACTCTTATTAAGGCAGCCTTAGCTAATACTCCCGTCTATTATTTGTCGTTGTTCAGGCCCCTAGTAGGATTGTTAAGTGTCTAGGGAAATTACAGAGAGACTTTTTGTGGGAGGGGGGTGGTCCTAGGAAATATCATTTAATTAAGTGGGAATTTGTTGTCAGGAGCTAGAGAGAGGGGGCCTCAACTTGGGAAACATCGCCAGTCGCAATACTGCTTTATTGGGTAAATGGCTGTGGAGATTCAGTGAGGAAGAGATGCATTGTGGAGGACAGTGGTTCGCAGTAAATTTGGCGGTCACTCTAACGGCTGGGACTGCAATCCTTCGGCTAGATGTTCTAGTGCTAGTATCTGGAAAGAGGTGTTGTCGGTTGTCCCTTCTTTTTCGCGCCTAGCACGATTCAGCATTGGGGATGGGAGTTGGGTTCGTTTCTTGTACGATCTTTGGTGGGGGGAGTCTATCCTTGCATTGCGGTATGCTCGTCTTTTTAGGGGGGCTTCAGCTAGGGATGCTCTTGTCTCTGAGGTCTTGTCATGGTCGGATTCGGGTCTGGGTTGGAAACTAGCTTTTTGGAGGATTTATGGTCTTCTGAGTTAGTCGAGCTTAGGGATCTTCTTCTTGATGTGGGGGGTGTATTTTTTGGGTCCGAGTGTAGAGATCCTAGGATTTGGAGTCTTTTAGCAATGGTGTGTTTTATGTGAGTTCCTTCTTTTCTACCATTCGGTCACAGTCCGGTTCTTCTTCTTTCCTTCATTGTCGTGTCTGGGTGTCCTTTTGTTCCTCCCAGAGTCGAGGCTTTTTTCTGGTCTGCTATCTTGCATAAGATTAACACTTGCCATCTTCTACAAAGAAGGTGACCGACCTGTGCTCTGTCGCCCCACCGGCTTGGGGTTTGGTGGGTGTTGCCAGAGGAGATCGGGGAGTTTTTGGTACAATGGAGCTTCCTTGGGCTTGGAGAGAGAGGTAGGTTGATGTATCAGGGAGTTTGGCATGCGACCCTCTGGACGCTTTGGGGGCAGAAGAATCTGAGGGTTTCGAGGATAAGAGCAGATCGATTGGTTTGATTATTGACTCTATCTTGTATTTGGTATGCTTTTGGATGATGGTTCTCCCTTCTTTCAGAGGGTTAGCTATGACAAATATGTTAGCGGGTTGGTCGGAGGTGGCTAGGACATTTATATTCGAAGCAGACTGTGGCCAGGTGGTAGACACCATCGGTTGGGGTTGTAAAAGTGAACTTTGATGGTTCATCCTTTGGGAACCCGGGGAACTCAGGCATTGGTGGAGTGTTCAGAGATCATAGTGGGCAGATTTTAACGCTTTCTTTGGGCCTTTGGGGATTGGTGATTCCATGAGAGCTGAGATGCTAGCCTTCCTCACTGGTGTCAGGGAGGCACTAGATTGGGATACATGCAAGTGGTGATTGAGGGGGACTCAGGTTCAGTGATTTCTTGGATGACAGGTGCAGAGGATTGCCCTTGGAGATTCACTCACATTGTCAGGTTGGCGAGGTATTTGGGCAGTCAGATCCATGCTGCTTTTATGCATATTCTTAGAGACGATAATGCTATGGTTGATCGACTGGCTAGGGATGGAGTCACTAGAGATGATTTGTTTGTCGGCATTCCTTCAGTAGAGATGTTAGAGGGTGATGGGTGATGCGGATATTGCTTTTGAGTTTGGCTCATTTGGTTCATGTTAGGCCTGTTTGGCTTCACTTTGTACTTGGCCATTTTTGGTCTCCTTTCTCTTTCTATACTTGCTTTTCTTGGGGTCATGGTGTTCATCTTGTGCACCTGACCAATTTCTTGTTTATTTTTGTACTGTTATTGCTGTACTGTTTTTGCACTTCTTTTCATTAATACATATTGCCGGCTATTTATCAAAAAAAAAAAAGATATCCATAATCCTTGACTTAAGAATTTTGCTAACCTCACCAAATGCACATATCGCCAAGGATAGGTGGCATCAGTGGACGTCCATGAACTGACTGAATATAAATCCTCCTCTACCTGAATATCATCCAAATTTAGCTTTCTAACCTCCCTAGTAACATTGATTGGCCAGCATACGCATGAAAAATTACACCATCTGATTTACTAAAAACTCCGCCAACACTAGAATTAGATGGATTTCCCAAGGAAGAACCGTCAGATTCAGCCTGATAAGACCACAATCTGGTGCCTTCGACAGCATAATCTATCTAGTCTGACCCGTCGAAGCGTACAAAATGGTACTCCAGTCCCTCACAATCGAACCGAAAGAGAAATCTTGAAACTCCAACCTAACCATCGCCCATGAGGCCACCAACTCTCGAATGGCATTTAAAATCCAATCGAAAGGTTTCTACACATCCTCCGCTCCTCCCAAATGACCCATAGCACAACAAAAGGTGAGACTCCCCAATAATCTTCCCTCTCTTACTTAGGCCACTAAATCTCCACTGGTCGAAAAGTGCAACAATACTGCCCGACGACACTCAACGATACAATAAAGAAACAACTGATCAACAAATTCCCCATGTTTCCTGCGCATGAAACAAATATGTGGAGAAATAACCAGATGCCCCCTCCTTTGTAGGAGTAGGTCGCATGTATTTATTCTATAAAGGATGGTGGTTCAAACAAAAATCCTAACTCTAGGAGGAAGGCTTCCACAACCGAGAAGGAATGTAAGTGGGTTGAACCAGATTAAACTCCCTACCAAGAAATCAAAAGAAGGATTTAGTAAAGAAAACCCCATTGGGTTCTAAGGACCAAACTCTAGTATCTGGGAAATGTGGATCAATAAAGAAATGATTAAGGGCTTCCAAAAAAGATGCCAACTTCCCCAACTCAACTGATCTAAGGTCTCTTCTGAACTCAAGATTCCAACTTAGCCCCCGAGGATGACCATGAAAGAATGTTAGAGACTATAGAATCCCTACTACGGGCCACGAAAAAGAATCTATAAAACTTTATTTGAAAATATAGTCACCCCACCACAAATCATGGCAGAACCTAACAAGAGAACCACATCCCACCCCAAAGCGCAATAAAAGGATAGAAAGATAAGGCAAGAGCATAAATAGCCTTCCAAGAGCTATTACTAAAATTTCTTGCTGATTGACAAATTTCCCTTTCATTGGCACCTATCCCATTTTTGCTAACAATTACCTTGTACCAAAGGGTATTAGTGTCTCTGCTAAATGCCACAACCATTTGTCGAGCAATGCCGAATTTCGCAACCAAATATTTCTTAAGTTCAGGTCACCAGCAACTTTGTTCCTACACACCACCTCCATTTAACCAAATGATCCTTCTTTTGTTCAGCCCCCTCCTACAAAAGTCTCTGTATTTTTTCCATTCCCTTAACAACTTTCACTAGAGCCCGTTATAAGGAAAGGAAGTAAATGGGCAAATTAGCCAAGGCGGACTGGATTAAAGTAACACGACCACCCAAAGACAAATAATTCATTTTCTAAGAAGTTAATCTAATTTTTCTATAGTGGGTGACCAAAATAACCATGACCTAGGAGAATCCCTCAAAGGCATTCCTAAATATCTAATGGGTAACTCTACCACTCCACACCCCAAGACCTCTGCAAACTGCTCCAATTTACCATGCTCCAAATGAAAACCTGAAATGGTGGATTTTTCCAAATTAATTTTCAGACTTGAAACCATCTCAAAACACATTGACTTAACCCAATAAGCCTGCTCCTCCATAGCTTCAAAAAATATAACCGTTTGGTTTATGTTCCTTGTTCTGTTCCTTGTTCTCTATTTTGTTTTGGTTTAGGTGCCCCTCTTGTGCTTCTGGCCTTCTTTATCTTTCATTTGTCACTGTGGTTTTTTCTCATTTCTATATATATGCTGGTTATTCATCAAAAAAAAAAAAAAGCCCCAAAAGTTCAGCATGGCTGAAGAATCTACCCAGAACATCTCCGACCAATGTAAACAGAAAAGGAGATAAAGGATCTCCTTGTCTAAGACCTCTAGATGATTCAAAATGTTCATGGACACTCCCATTAACTAAAAAAGAGAAGGAAACCTTTGAAATGCGGCCCCCTATCCATTTCAGCCATCGGTTCCCAAAACCCTTCCATTTAAGTACCGAGTCCTCAAAACTCCACTCAACTTTATCATATGCCTTCTCCCAATCCAAGTTACATATACCCTTCAAACAACTCCTACGCCTTTCCTCGACCACCTCATTGGCAACAAGAACACTCTCTAAAATTTGCCTCCTTATAATGAAAGCCGATCGCTTAGGAGAAACTAAACCTCCTATAACACCTTTAAGCATATCTGTCAACACTTTTGCAATAATCTTATATAGGCTAGTAATTAGGCGAATCGGTCTGAAGTCTTTAAGTTCACTAGCACCTGCCTTTTTTGCAATTTTATTAACAACCCCATTCTCATGAAACTCCCTAAAAATCTCCATCAAATCCCCTTTAATCACTTCCCAAGCATCCTGATAGAAAGCGATAGTAAAACCATCGGGACCTGGAGTCTTATCCCTATCCATCCCCATAATCACCCTTTCACCTCATCTTCCTTAAAGGGCCTCTCCATCCATATAGACTGGTCATTTGACAAGGACTCACCCAGAATAAGGTCAAACTTAAGATCCTGTTCAGAAGAATAGAGATTGAAATAAAAGTCTCTCAAGGTCACCGAAATTTCCCCATATCTTCAATCATTTCTCCATTCACTGTCAAACTTTTAATGGCATTTATCTTGCTCCTCCCTCCCATTTGCCATCTTATGAAAAAATCTGGTGTTACCATCACCTTCTTTAATCCAATAAATTCTTAATTTTTGGTGCCAACTATTCTCCTCCATTTTCAATATCGCATCCAACTCCTCTCTCTTAAGCTTCCTCCTTTCTCTTTCCTCCACTATAAGATTTCTAAGCTGTTCTGATCAATCCAAGCCCATGATCTCCTCTGAAATATGCTTCTTACAAATATACAAATCTCCAAAAGTCTCCTTGTTCTACCTTTTAATCCCCTCCTTTAAAAACTTTAAGAAATTCATGAAAATAAACCTGGGTCTATTATGTACATCCCCAATCCTTTCCAACCACCACCTTTAACATTACCAATGAAATTTTATGTGAAAGCCACATATTTTCAAACCTAAAAGGGGCTGGACCCCGAGAATACTCTTCCAAAGACAATGGAATTGGCTGATGATCAGACGCCAATCTAAGAAGACCCAAACCAATAGATGGGAAATGGGCATCCCAATCAACCGAGGCCAATCCTCTATCAAGTTTACAGCAAAGAGCATTTTCTTGAAGATTTGGCCAAGTAAATTGACCCCCAGTTAAGGATAATCCTCAAGTGCAAGCTCTTGGATCAAGGATGAAAACTTCCTCATACTCCGGGTGACCCTAGACACTATTGCTTTTTGCGCCCACTTTGACAACATTAAAATCCCCAAGAATACAACACGGTTTTGAAATACGACTTGCCAAGACTCGAAGTTCTTCCCCAAAAGCCTACCTATCTCTATATGAGTTGGGGCCATACGCATCTATGAGTTTCCACTCAAAACCGTCCAAATTTGTAATGGCACAGAAAGACAAAAAGAACCCATTTCAATATCCCCCCCTTGAACTCTCTCAATATCCCACATGATCAAGATCCCACCCGAGGCACCCACAGACGAAAGGCAAGCCCATCCCCTATTTTGGGTTCCCCAAATCTTCCACACAAGTCTTCTTCCAATAGATTGTTTTTTGGTCTCCTGAATAACAACCATCCAAGGCTTATATTTTCTACACATTTCCTTAATGGCCCTTTTCTTGCCAGCACCCCCAAACCTCTAATATTCCAACTGATTGCTCACATTGATCAACTGCAGACGAGCCCCCCGACACTCTTGATTTACTACCCCTCCTTTGATAATGCAAATTCCATTCAAGATTCTGTAACTCCCTCGCCATGGGAGAAGGGATCCTACTAGACCCCTCATGACTGCATCTGAATCTGGACACCGCTTCCAACATATTAACTGCCACCCCATTACAATTAGAAGCTTCTAATCTAAATAGGTTTGCTAAGTCTTCAACACCCACCCAATCATCAACACTCGGATTGACCGGTTCCTCCAGATTGTCAAAGCTATTAACCTCAAGAACCTGCACCCGTGGCTCATTATTGGGCATTTCAGTAGATTTCACCAAGCTCGATGTACCTGATAAAAGACAAGCAGGAATAGAATCTAATGAAACGGAAAAATTGCCAACGCAAAAATTGAAACTCATACCTCTCAAAAACTTTTCTGACATCCAAACCTCAGGAAAAGGATGAACGAAGAAGCACTCAAAGGGAAGCAAAGAATCAAGAAGGATTACGTTTGAATTGGAACCACCCAATCGATAATTGTTAAGCACATCAACATGTTGACCTATCTTGGCCGATGAAGGGACCAACTGATTTTCTGAAGCATTTGGATCATGAGAGGAACACGGAGAACTTGAGATCGACAAAAAATCTTTAGATTGAACGTCAACAGGGGGCTGAAAAGCACTTTGAACAGCAGAAATCGCCACCTCCTTGTCGTAGCCTGCCTTAAGAAGATCGAAGACAAATCCCAATGGAATCGCTACACCCATAGGTTCATAGAAATCTTCAACCGAACAAGATGAAGAAGAGTTATCAGCGGGCTGCACACCAATCACCGTTCCACCCTTAGCATTACAGCCCAAATTGCTGTTGAAACCGAGAAGAAATGGAGAATTAGCAATCTTTGAAATGAGATCCGAGCATTTCTTATCAACCTCCCCAACTTTCTCTTGGTTACTAAAATGGCAGAAAACAACTCGTCCAGTCTCAGGTTGAGAACTTCGAACATGGAAGAGAAGACCTTGTATGAGGAATTCGATAAGGAGTTAAAACAAACTGGATCGAGCTTGATCAATTCAACCAACATCTCACTAGTCTTTGATGTCTCCGCATGGAGTCCCACCGAAGTTTTAGGCTCAGAGACAAGCCCAAAATCTTGATCCGTCTCATCTAAAACATTTCGATGGGCTCTCTTACAATCCCACGGGCTTCATTTTGAGTCCCATTTACTCAGACTATTACGTCTAATGGACCTAGTACACACCCGTAACCCAATCCACGAGGACTCCCTTTTATCTGCCAAGTGGTAAGGTGATTAGGAAAATTGATAAATGTCAGAGAGATTTTCTTTGGGAAGGAGGTGGGCCAAGGAAAGATCATTTGGTTAGCTATAGCTTTCTCCTCACCTGCGATGGTAAGATGAACTGTGAATGACGGTAAGATGAACGCTGTCAACGCTGCGGTCGACAATCTGATATCGATTGGCTACTTAGTTCATGGGTTCGTGGCAGCTTTGAATCGTGTGAGTAATCCATACATTTTTTTTTTATAATTAACAACATTTCATTAATCATCAAAGTGGAATATGTACATGAACTATACAAAATTTAATCACGAACTGTGATTATAAAACCAAAAGCAGAGTAAAATAAACACTATAGCCTACTCTATGTCAAAACATCCCAAATATTCTCACTAGGAGAACCCGATACAAAAGTAGCTCTCATAACCCCAGTTCTAGCCTTTTCATTTGCCTTAGTATTAGTAGATCTGAGAACATGAATAAAAGATATCCGTAAGCTGCGACTCAGAAAATCTCGCCATCCTTACAAAATGCGCAAACCGCCGAGGATAAATAGCATTTGGAGACATCCATGAAATAATCAAAGAAGAATCCCCTTCTACCTGAATGTCCTCCAAATTCATCTTCCTTGCTTCCTTCAACCCCGCAATCAAAGCACTAATATCAGCTGTCATCGAGTCTGTTTCTCCAATTGGTCTAGAATAAGCGTGAAAAACCACTCCATTTGATCTTTTGAAAATTCCTCCAATGCCAAAAGGACCTGGATTACTCATAGAAGACCCATCAAAATTAAGTTTGACAAGTCCATTATCCGGAGCTTGCCAAACCACATTATGATGCATTTTGCTCGCGAAGTAAATAATAAGATAGTGTTCCAGTCCATAATAATCGAGTCCAACCGAAAATCCCTAAACTCCAGACGGCAGACGCACCTCCACCCATGAAGCTACCATCCTAGAAATTCCATCAATAATCTGAGAAATAGATAACTGTACATCCTAAAAAATACGCCTGTTCCTCTCCCCTCAGATAGCCCACAGGATCGCAAAAAAGAGATTCCAATAATATCTTCCCTCGTTGACTCAAACCTTGAAATCTCCATTGTGAAAAAAGATCAACAATGGTTCCTGGTAGATCCCAAGCCATGTCCATAATCTGAAGAAAATGCATCCAAATCTGTCTGGCAAAGAAACAATGTAAAACCAAGTGGTCAACAGATTCCCCATGGTTCCTACACATGAAACAAATGTTAGGAGATAAAGCCATATTTCCCCTCTTTTTTTGCAATAAATCACCCTTGTTAATCCTATAGAGGATAGCCATAGCCGTCTAAACGAAAATCCTAACTCTAGGAGGAACCTTTGGTTTCCACAACCTCGAAGGAGAGAAAGAAGGTGGAGTATTATTAGTTTCTCGACCAAGAAATCAAAGAAAAGATTTGGTAGAAAAAAACCCATTAGGTTCCAAGGACCAAATTCTAACATCCGGTATAAGGGGATCAATGAAGAAGAATTTCAGAATATAAAAAAGAGACGCTAATTCCCCCAATTCAACATCCCTAAGATTCCTTCTAAACTCAACAAGCGTTGAAGAATCCTAAGAGAGAACTTCGGAAACCACTGAAATTTTGTTACGCATTACTAGGAACAATCAAGGAAACTTAACTTTAAAAATGGATTCACCCCCACCACAAATCATGCAAAACCTAACCTGAACACCATTCCCCACCCCAAATCTTAGTGAAGGATAGAAACATGGTTCAAAATATCGTATCGAGGTAGCGTATCGGTCGGCTCGAAAACGGATACGTATCGAGTATCGACACGG